>JBBKCR010000122.1:24777499-24790926 GCA_037577295.1 Ladigesia roloffi | reverse complement strand
AATCTGCGTTTGTGTTCTGCTAAGGAAACAAAGTCACCTTCGACTTGGATGCCCTGGGGGTAAGCAAATAAACATCATATTTTCATTTTGGGGTGAACTATCCTTTTAACCTGTTGAATTAATTTAAATCTCATTGTTGTGCCAGGAGTTATGAATAAATATAGCATCAATACTACAGACAACAGTGCACCTACCATTTTGTTCGATGTAGCACTTCAAATCATGTAAGTCATGTTTGCAGTAATGTAGATGCAGAAAACCTCTGTTTGCAGAAACTTCAGAGGTTAATGTCACTTTTTCAATGGATGTCCTTGAGAGAGATTTATGTGTAGTACTACATTGGTAAGTGTTATTCATATAAGAAGCTGACATCAGGGCCTACCCACAGTGGCAGCACAATCTGATACTTTTTCCCAGCAAGTTTAAGCCTGTAGTCATATTTGGAGATTTACAAGCTAGGGCCAATGGGTAATGTGCCTTTCTTTCTTGCTGCAGTGGTGTCTTTCACTGAGGTATACAATAAGTCAATGTGTCAACCACGGGAGCTGCTAGTGGAGGTCCAGCAGGAGTACCCAGATGACATTGAGCACATCTTCATTCCGTCCTGTGTGGTACTCATGCGCTGTGCCGGCTGCTGCAATGATGAGATGCTGGAGTGCACACCTATAGTCACACGCAACATAACTATGGAGGTCAGTACACTTTACAGAGAGAGTGATTAGATTTTTTTTTTGTGGCAACAATCAACCTGCTTATAATGATTTTTTACCTTGTCTTTTATACATGGTCAATAATGAACCTATAATTAACATTTAATTACACAAATACTGGTACCAGTACATGATCATTTGATTTTGTCATGTGCTACAAATTCTTATGTAATTAAAGACAGGTTAAAACTGTAAAGATATACCTTTGATTATTTTACAATGCCAAATCACCACCAACCACAATATCAAAACCAACAGTCCAATGCTGTCTACACCCTATTTTGTGACACCAGAACAGCTCAGTTCCATCAAGACATGGATTCCCCAAGACCTCTAAAGGTGTGTTTCAATTAGAGCTGGGCGATATGGCAAAAAGAATAATCACGAAAATTTTTCCTGTATTGACCAATATCGATAATTCTCAATATTATAGTTCCCGTAATAATAAAAATAATGTAATAAAAATTATAAATATAATTCTATCCCGGCAAACAGAATGAAAACAGTAAAATAAACAATATTATTAAACAAATATTTTTTTCCCAACAAATCACTATTTACATACAAAATTCCCTTAAAACCGTAAAAGTTATTGATTTTCAAGTATTTAAATAAACAAATACCAAAGCTCAAATGAACAAAACCATATAATAATGTACCAATGTGCACAAAAGTACAATATTACAAATATGTCAAAAGGCAAACATAAAATAAAGCAGGACAAAACTGACTGCAGCAGGTATCTGCAACAGTGTTGCCCCCTGTATTTAAAACCCTCTTAATGTGAACTGGTGGCAGGAATACCAAGATAGCGCTTAGCTAGGGGGCTCATATTAGGAAAAGCAGTTATGTGGGCTTTACACTATTCCAGAGGACTGGTTTCACTGCCCACACAAGGCATTTGCAGAAAATTTTCAAGTCACCGGTTGGTCTGAATGTCGGGTCGACTACTTTAAGAGGTTTCAACGATACTAACTCATTTCGTTTGCTGAGAAGTAAGTCACTGCACTTGCAATGTCCCAAAGCCTTTTTGATTTTTAGGCTCATAGATGCTGTTATCGCCTAAAACGTACTGATTACCGGCTCATCCTGCTATACTGAACCCCAGACCTACACACAAACATGCGCGCACACACACTCACACACGCGCACACACACACGCACGCACGCGCACACACAGACACACACGCACGCACACACACACACCAGAGGGTTTTTTGGCAGTCAGCATGCTCGATTGAATGGTACTTTTGACGGTGGTGAAACAGATTTGATGTTTTTACCAGATTTTGTTGGGACCTGTAGAGCGACTAATTTTATAAACTGATTTTATCTTTTCGTTTTATTTTTGTCCGTTTGAAGAAAACCGAACAACTTCTATACCTTTGAGGACTGTTTTCGGTATTATCTCCTCCGGTGTATTTAATATATTCCTCCTCCGCTTCACTCACCGGTGCGGCAGTGTTGCCCGGCGTTTTTTTTTCCAAAACAAGTCCACAATGCTAATGTTTACAACATTGCCGGTTGAAGAGAGGAGGAGCAAAATTGTCAGTGATTGGCTGTTATGCAAACCTAATGTGCTGTTTGATTGGCCCTTGTGCTCTCGGTATCAGCGCACGCTCTAAAACTGAGCAAACTAGTTTCATGATCGTCCTCATTTTTTATCGATAATAAATCGAGTTTGTTTTTTTTCGCCCAGCACTAACAGCGGTGTACCCTTAATGAGAAGGAGACTGCAGTTTTGGGCATAAAAAAGTAAGTTTATGAATAATTATAGAAGTCTCACAAGGGACTGATCAAAACTGGCAGCTCAAGACATCTTCAAGGACGTTTACAGGAATAGTAATCTGTGTCCAGTCCAGCAGATTAGTTAAACAGCTTAAACTTCTCCATTAGAATGTGCAACATAGAGTCAAGCAGTACATTCACACCATACATAAAGTATATATGGCTTAAAGGGGTAGCTGTTGGTCTCGAGGTTAGGTTATAGGTTTGAATTCCAACACTGCTCCTGGTACTCCTGAGGTACCCTTGAGCAATATATTGTGTTCCTGGCTGCCCACAGCTTCAATATGACAAACTAAGTAGGCCTACACTAAGCGAGTACAGAATGTCTGGCTTTCGCTGAGATTACTATATATCCCGTTCATTTGGGAGGCAGCCAGTGTTAATGTCTAAAAAAGCTCCTGCAGTGGGCAGAGGCAGACTGCAGGGATCTGTGGCATAGATTAGGGTTTCCCCATACGGGAAACAGGGACCACAGGCACAATGCCTTCATAGCCTCTGGTTTGTGGCTGCTCATCGGCCCCACATCAAACCTGGGCTGACCTTACCAATGCCCAAGGGTAGACTGGTGTGTGAGGACACAACAAAGAGAAGGCAGAAGCGGTTGCATACAGTCTGAGTTCTACAAAGTTAGAGAGTGAAAAGCTGTCTATCTGAGGAGGAGTTGTGCCTGGAAAGTTGACCAGCGAAGCCACTATGACGTTATAGATGCTGCACTTCGGCAGGTGTGGCCAAATGATAAAACACATGGGGGAACAGTCATAAAAGATTACATTCACAGAAACTGTAAAGGGTTGCTTGACATTTAATATTATCATTGGAGACAGGAAATGTTACAGAGAGGCATGTAGAGCCAGACTTTGAATTTCTGAATGAATTCTCAAAATTTCCCTTAAAAATAATAGAATTTTCTTTACTGCACTTCAAAACGTATACAGCAGGGGGCAATACTGAACAAACAGTCAACAGCTCACACACCATATGCTGCTATAGAATTAGCCAGTATAGCCTCTCATTCAAACATAGCCTTTATGAACCAATAGATGCCATGGATGTAAAGTAAAAATGTGATTATTATGATGTAATTTATCACTATCATGATTTTAGCTTGCTATAGCAGAAATGCTAGTAGCCATCCATGATCCCCTCCTTATTCATTGAAAGAACTCACTCAACTGTGTTATCACTGACCTCACAAGAGACGAGTATTAATCACACAACCACTAGTGTCATCAGCGTAAATATTTGCATGTGTCACCACCATCTTCAATCACCCTCAACAATCACCAAACAGACTCTCTGGACTCGTCCTTACCTGTTCAAAGCAATTTTTCTGGAATTTCTCAAAGCCAAAGAAGTCCAGGATGTCAATCTCAAAGGCCGGGTCCCTGTAAAGACACACAGGAACTCAGAACAGGAGAAATCACAACAAATTCGTTTTGTCTAAAATGTAATATTATGGATACATACTGACTTAATGTGGAATCAACATCATCATTGTCATTGTTGTAATGTTAATTACAACAACAGTAAAAAAATAAACAGCTCATACATGACAGTTTAACTGGTAGGTGTAAATGATTATTCGACATGACAGAACATGTGTGGTCATGATCATCTGGTGTGATAATTTTTGTATTCTGTATAGGGACTTTTACTTCAGAAGGACTTTTTCCTCACATGATCTTTCAAAATGTGCTAATTTCATTCATCTTTGTATATATAAATTCAAATCAACTGACACTAAGCAATTAATCCAAGGAGAGCAGAGATAATCAGAAAATAGTAATAATCAGACCGTAGCCATCCAATAACTGTGCTCAGATTACATTTAATCATTTGATCGGGAGAGAAACTTGAGGCCCTGGAGGGCTTCTTACCCCTGAGTTACCCTACTCTATGTTATAATATTGTGATGTAGGTCATTCTTCACTTGCTACCTTCTCATCGCAGTGTTAGCTTCCCTGGCCTCATTGATCAGTAATAAGCAGTCTTATGTGCTCGTCAATGGCCATTACCCTTATCCAAAAGAAGCTGACACTAAAGCGCTGACCAGCACAAAACCAGACCTGCTGGCTTTGCCCACTTATTGATCTTGCATTAGAATGTGAGATAGTGAGTATGGTAGTGGTGAAGTGTGAGCAGTCCTAGTGTGAATAAATGTATGTTTGTGTTGGGCTGAAAGAAAGGAAAGGAAATAATAATTAATTATAGTATATGATGGTATTTTGTACCTTAATAATAGAGTCTGATATTATGAAGTTGATCATGTTTTCTTGGTTTGACACCAACTTGCTTTAATCCCCTAGACTGTTCTTATTAATGTGTCTATAAGAATGAAATATGAAAATGATACAGGCTGCCCTGAGTTGTGCCTCATCCAAAGAGCAGTCCTAACAAATGTTCCTCACAAATTTGAATAGGAGGTCAGGGTATTTTGGTTTCCATGTCTTAAGTAGGGAGTCAGGACAGTGTTTGGTTCAAATAGGAGCTTCAAATCTACAAGGTCTAAAGTCAGCAGCCACCGAAATACAGCACTACATAATACATATCCACTGTTTGGCTGATAGTAACCCCATAGCTCACTGCAGGGATGACAGTGAGTATGAATGCTTTGTGCACCATTGTTATTTCAATGTGCATGTATGTGTTTTTACAAAACCTCCTGTGTAAGCGTGTCTAAGTACATACACAGAGTTCCAGGAGATTATTTTGCAGCTATCGGATGCCACACCCTGAGCTCAATGACAGTGCAGAGGCTTTGGAATGACACGGCCAGAAGTGTGTTAACCAGCAGCTATCCCACACACTGCATGTGATGCAAGTTATTCTAAAACTTCATGCTGTTATGGCTAAGGCTAACAAAGCAGCTTTTGGGAAAGAACTCTTCATAGGATTGTTAAAGTTAAAAGGTTCTGCACAGTTATCTGAAGCTGTTATTGCAGTGGAGGGTAATGGTATACTTTGTAAAGGAATGTTGTAAACCACAACAATAAGAAAATCAATCATCTGGCAGATAAAGCCTTTTTTCCTCGTTAAGATCTTTCTCAATTAAAACAAACACCAAAACACAGTCAAACCTACCCAACACTCTCGTCTTGGCCTTGGAGATAAAAGTTGATACTGTTTACTAGAGAGCTGAAGAGTCGTCCGTAGAGAGCTTCGGCAAGCAGGTCTCTGTGGTGGTTGGACATCTCCACCGTGTGGCGTCGCGTGATGACATCACCTGGATCGAAGCATAAAAAGAAAGGTTTTGTCCACTCTATGTTGGAACCATTCATTCTGTTTATACAGCCTTGACCGAAAGCAAAGTAATGATAGTGGTTAATCCTTTGTGCTCACTGTAATTATGGAATAAAGTGACAGCAACAAATATAAATATTAATACTTGTCACTGGTCATGTGATGTTAATTGACACGCATTTCACAGAAGTTAAGTACTGTCAATTTGTCTATTTAGGAAGAGACAAATGGAGGACACAGGGAGAGAGAGAGAGAGAGAGAGAGAGAGAGAGAGAAAGAGAGAGAGAGAGAGAGAAATAGAGAGAGAGAAAGAAATAGAGAGAGAGGGAGAGGGAGAGAGAGAGCGCAGACATAGGAAAAGACTTAGGCAGTGACAATGCTGTGTGTGCAGACATGGACGTGTAATTTTAGGCAGTAGGTCAGTGTGCAAATGGTCAGCTGAATTGGGTTAAGGGTCAGACACATTGTCATGTGCTTCTTATAAAAGACGAAGGATTCTTCCCAGAAGTAGCCCGGGTCAGCATGGAGAGTGTATTCTTCAGTCTACGTTGTGTCAATTGTGAGGGCATTTGTCCAGTTCAATATGACTGTGCCAAACTCAAGACAACTAGTGATTAGAGTGGTCTATTTGCGAGCTTGCCCCAGGCATAACCCATTGATAACTTTCTGAATGGACTGGGTACAGGCCAGTGCTGAATGAATGAATGAACAATCAGCATAATGACAGAGCAAAAAAGGAGAATACACACTAATAAAGAAGCCTTACTGTAACGGCTAACAATTGTAATGCAAAGCAATCATTTCCTTATTCGAAAAAAATAAATAATTTGTAGGGTTGTGACATATTTGATTGCTGAGGTGCACTTGCCTTTTACCTAAAACATGCACGGACTGACGTCATTCGGACAGTCTTACAAAACTTCTTCTGCCTTAAGATCTCGCAGTTGAAAGCGGTGGAGTGAGGGGTCATGGAACTTTTGCAAAATTTGAAACATTTACAAATGACACCATGACCGTTAGTTAGACTGTGACCTATGACCAGAATCTGGAGAGGCAAAGTTGTGCTGATAGTGAACTGCTGTCTTGCACTGTAGTGGAGGTCTTATTTTATTTAGTATTTTTTCTGCATGTCTGCTTCCTAGTGAACCCCCCCTCCCAACAATCCACACACACACACACACTGCCTCTCTCCCACTGTAGTTCATACCTTTGAAATACTGAACATCAGAAGTGAGAGCAGAGCTCAGGTCCTCCGGCCTCACCTGCAGCATGGCCGCCACTACAAACACAGAGACACAAAGAGAACTCCTTATCCACAGAGATCAGTAATTCATATATACCTGAAGTTGTAAACAAGTGCATGCGGAAAAAATACTCATGTACTGTTAGAAACAGTCAGCAGTGAGCAAACCCAAACATCGGGTCCCTGCGTTATGGTTTATGTCCCTTATGACCTGCCACGGAACAGCAGACGGCAGTGACTCTCCCTTAATGCTGCTTTCACTCTAGAGACTGTTCCTGCTGTCTCAGTGTGTGTGTTATTGTGTTTTGGGGCGTGTTTTTGTGTGTAAGCTCAAGGGGACCACTTTGCACATCTGTGACATCAGAGCAAGTGAACTCACGTATTGTTAACAATGGCCACTTTATGTGTGTGGGTGTGAGGAAGAGAAAAAGATTGACGGAGAGAAAAAAAGAGACTGACAGATAGCGCGAGATAGTGAAAATGTGTTGATGTCACTTATTTACCATTGCTTTGGTCTTAACTCTCTACTAAGTGTTGTACTATGTAAGGTAGAGGGCAAGGAGCAACCAAGCTGTTCTGTTTTAGAGCTCCACAGGTGAGTCTGTATGTGTGTATGTGGGTGTGTGTACCTGCATCTGTGTGTGTGTGGGTGTTTTCAAGAGAGCTTGAAAGCAAGAAAAAAACAATTAACATTATAGTTGTGTGTGAGTATGTGTGCGTATGTGTGTGTGTTTACACTGAGTCCTACTGCTATTAATCCACCGCAGAACTGATGTAAACAAGCCAGTATGGTGGGTGTGTGACACATTCTGAACTGTGTAGCCTCTGCCTCCTTCTCCCTCTCTCTCTCATCCAGCTGGAGCAGCTTGCCCCCTGCTGGAGCTGGAGCAGCTTGACCCCACAATGCATCTGCACAAACCTCGGTCCAGCAGCTGCAGGTCAGACACCAGCGCCGTCTCAGCGTCTGTCAGGGACGTGAAGCGCATGTCGCCCAGGTGTAACAGTGTTGAGAGAACCACAAACACATTCTCCACCTCCTGTGGGACACAGAAAGCAGGAGGTTGGTTTAACTTCAAACACTTTAAATGTCCTGACATTTCACCAAAAATAGTTTCACTCCCTAGAACTGAATCACTTCTTCAGGTATCAACAGTTAAAGAAAACGTTTATGACAACGTCATGAGGTATGATTTGTCTATCCAAAGAAAATTTTGCCCCCCCAAATGAGTTGACTGACCCCTCACACATGACATTCTGAGTGTACGCCATTAAATTCACACAATTTACGACTGGCCCTAGATGTTGACGATCAGAAAGTATCAGGTTAGGTTTCCAAATGTGTTTAATGTAGTGTTGGTGCTACCAGGCTAACAAACACTAGAATGATCAATAATCACTTTCATCTTTTATTTAAGTACATTATGAAAACTCTTAACCAGCTCAAAGTGTTTCCAGCTCTCAAACTGGTGCAGACTTAGGGACAAAGCATGTCTTTGAACTGTGAAAAAAGAAAATAATGGAGATCACCCCTGATTTTTTCTGTATATATTTAATACTAGCCTCAGTGCAACATTAACCAACTGCACCTGGGGTAAATAACTGAGCACAGGACTAATACAACAGAAGTCAAGATTCATCTTTCATACATACTACTTTCATGTGAACTGTACGTGGACTGTGGGAGATTTTAAGCATGTGAATACACCTGAAATCCAATTTCCGTGTTTGCTAAGCCAACTTCACATTGACATTTTTGAAGTTAAGGGATTTTTGGGAGATGAGATTTTTTTGGGATACAATCTTTCCATCACCTCGGTCATCACCACGATATTGCCTGAGACAACTGTGATCGGGCGGGTGAAACAATATCACCTGCAAAAGTTTTCTGAAATCTACTACAAATAAAGTTTGGACACTCACGATTTGAAAGACAAATGTACGGATATCAACAAAATCATATGTGTGTGTTTATGATTTATCATTGAGGATCGCATTGCTATGATGAAATGAGGACACAATCCCTCTTTAATGAAGTAGATTCAGAGAGGTTCCGAGTAGGATTAGCACACTTTGTCTGGCAGGAGATCAGGTGTGTTTGTGTTTGTGTGTCTGTTTGTGTGTGTGTGTTTCAACTAGGGTGACCCAGCATAACAGTCTGAACACAAAGTGTGAGAACACCATGTCCCCTGATATCACAAACACTTCTATTATAAAAGCGCTTTGGTCCCTTGTGTTCCTGACGCATATGTGTGTTTCTCTTCGTGTCTTTGTGAACTCTGAAAGACCCCTGTCTCTCAGCACAGACTCTATATGGCAGGACAGAATCACACTTCTAAAAAGCAAAACAACACAATAACCCATTCAGCCCACAAAAAATTTGTGAAATTAAGATGAATAAGAACATTTAATGATCATGACTGGTTCCATTATAGCTTAGAATTACAACACACACACCTTCAAATTAGCATCTTTATATACACTGCTGATAATGCATCGATACTTGCATCACCAGTATTTAAACTTGAAGTCTCCCGATAGTGGTTGCTAGTTGTTGATATTTTTATTTTTTTATTCCCAATATTTTAGGGAACTCCCTATTGAAATGTAAGACAACAACACAGGTCAGGTCAGGCTGGCATATCTGAACATGCAGCATAATCATTGTTAAAACAACAAATGTCCCCACATCTAACCTCATTATGAAGAGGAGAACGAATTCTGGTTAGTTCCACCTTCAGTATTAGATTATTTATATTGTTTAAGAAAAGGTCACTGAAATTTATTTAATGCCTGGCATACATTGTAAACAACGGTGATTTCTTTGCTCATGGCTCCTAAATGGTGGTCCTATGTTGCACTGTGATAGAGGTTTAAAGATGAATGTCATTGTGATCTCGAGACCAAAAGATAGACAGTTATGTTCTGACAATGTGAGAACTTTAGTACGACTACCTAACATTGTCCGTGTTTCTACGACCTACACCTACTGGCTAGCCAATTAAATGCAACATGATTTTGTCCCCACACACAATAAAAGTATGATTGCCAGAGTGCAAGTCATTTTGTTCTGTTAATGCACCACTAGCACATGCTGATGACATCTTGTTTTTCTACACTAACTTATGATTCATTAGGTGTCATGCACAGTCTGAGTCAACTGGTTACAAACAAGGCATAAAAGATTTAACTATAGAGGGACTATTGAAGACAATTATATCAGGCTACGTCAGCCTAAACACGTTTATACGTATTAACAAATACAGTTAAAAAAATCATACCAAACTAAATGAAAAAAGCCAGAATCATTGGTTATCTGAAATGTTACTGGGAGATTTTGAGTGACAAAGACTTTTCATTAGCTACATTAGCCTACCAGAGCGAGGGAAAACTAAAGAAATGAATTTCATATGCCACACATATATTTGCTGCTGCTTATACAAAATGTAAAAATTATATAGGATTACCAGTTATTGCAATTTGTTAGACCTTTAAAAATCAATATCGCATCAGCCACAAAAAATATTTATGTTAGGTCTTGTTGCAACAAAATTGTAAAAATGAATAATTTGTATTATTTTCTAGGCGAATCAAAAACGACATTTCATATTGGTGCACCCCCAATCTGACTGAGGGTGATCTCCTTTAATATCACTCTAATATTCTCCATCCGAGCTTTTCATTGTAGTCTTTCAATAGACTGTCTTAGTCTTTCATCACATCCTTTAGCTTTAATTTACTCTTCCCTCTTTCCCTGCCCTGTCTCAGCACACTTTATGGAATTCCCCAGCATAATGTGGTATTATACTGCTACAATATGGTGATCAGGGCTTATTTCAAGCGTGAACACACATATAAACACTCATGCAGATTGAGTGAGGCTGTTATGGCAACGGCGTAAAGCCCACTCTGAGGTTTGTGTGTTATTAGCTGGTAATTCATCAGAGTGTAGACATACGGTAATGATCTTTAGAGAGTAGCATTACTGTGTTCTTACTGTAAACCCCCGTAACACAGCATAAGACCATGTCTAGAGTTGCTGCCAACGCCCAAGGCCATACACCTCACACACACACAAACCCTCTATACTGGAGGCGCAAAAACACATACTGCTTATACTCACAGTAGACAGTTGCCTATTAATGTCTGCTCCAGGTTAATTGCAGACTAATAAGCTTACTGTAGGAAATAAGACACACAGTAAATCTGATGTGTGAGTTCATATGCCTGAGCTCGATTTGTGTGTTTGCATGGGACAGCAGCATATTTACTGTTTGCCAGTCAGCATTTGCCGGTACTGATCATTGCCTCAGTTTTCCTCTACCTCATACTACACACACAAACACAAACAATACAAATGTACATTTCAGAAAACTGTTCAAAATATCCAAAAACATACAAAAAAAAAAATAGAAACCTTATGTCATTTGTGCCTGGGAACACATTTAGAGTAAGCATTAGTATTTTTCAGGCCTTTTTCAGGCCTAAAATGCTAAAAAAAATTATATTTATGTTTTATAATTTACCTTAAACTGTAAAAATTGCATTGCTTTAATTCAAGATATACACAATAAGTGGCAAAAATATCGATCGTGGTCTGAACCCCAACTGTTTAAGTGCTCATAATACTACAGATAATAATACTATAATACATAATACTATACCCACAGTTGTAGCAACTTGTAGTATTTTATAAAGTCACATTGATAGAGAGTGTTTGTTTTTTAATACATACAGTTTATTACATACTGAGTTGTTATATTTGGCTCTTTTTATTGTTTTATTTGTTTGTTTTTGGACAGAAGCAGCAAGGGTGAATCTGTCACAGCTACGGAGAGTTGAGTGGAAGATAGACTTTTTGGAGCTAAAAGTCCATGTGAATGTGAGGAGGACCGCCATGGAATTGCCAAACAGAATCAATTATCAAAATAGCAAACAAATATTCTAGCATTCTTATTTTTCTGTGTTCGTCATCTGATATCTGACCTGAGCCTGACAGGGCCTAATGATTAGATTTCAGACCAGGTTTGCTCAAGTCAAAATTATGCCTCGGTAAGCTGGGCTTTGTTTTATGAGTGAAACTGTACATATTAGATTTAAAAGTTGTTTAATATCTGAAAAGGGCTCGTGTGTGATACGAGGTTCATCTAACAGTACATCTTGGTTCAAATGAAAAAGAAAGCTTGCTACTGGGAAATCCACATGCATCTGAGAAACAAAAATCGAACTGGCTGTGTACTGTGCAGGTTGTTGTGGAACATTGAGTAGGGGACTAGCACATCCAGGTGGGTCTGGTTGGGTTGGGCTTGTTCAGGCTTCAGTTTCATATCCAAATTTCTAGGATTTCTATGCATTGGTTAATGAATCAGACTGTACCAGTTTGTTGAATCCGAGTGCACGCAATGCTTGCTTCAGGGCTGATAACTTCTCTTTGCTCTCAGGGCAGGCTGTGCCCACTGCAGGAGCCTCACCAGACCTCCCCAAGTTCAAGTACCTACACACAAAACGCACACATATGAAAAGGATGGAAATGAACGTCGCTGCATCATTATGAAATGCAGAGCTTACAAACTGAAGGGTAGAACACAGATAAATATGTTTCAGGGTGTAACTTGTATGTGCTGAAATTCAGGGCAAATCTCCTTCCATAATGCCAAAATCAGGACAGTCAGAATTTTAAGTGACTGCTCTGAAGATGACATAAGCAGATAGCTTTTCAGAGAGGCATCATACCTGGCTGAGGACGAGCAGGGATTTTCTGTTAAATAAGTGGAACAGTGAACCTCCAGTCAGCAAGTAGGCTTAATCTGTGGCCAGATTAACCAGCCCACCATGCAGAAAACTTGCCAATTTAAACAAAAGTACACATACACGCTCGCACGTTAGACCCTGTGACCTGGTTCTGAGATTTTTGCACAATCATGTTGTGAATGCAAAATTCATAAGCAGTATGAGGGAGGCCTAAAATTTTCACAAACACACTGGTGCTAAACCCTGTGGATTATTCCTGGAATAAACCTACACTGTGTGTATGTGATGCTTCATTTAGCATTTGCATGATAAAGGCTTTCTGAGGGCGACTTTGCTGATTTATCTAAGTGGAACCCAACTGTGGACATTTTGCTGTTTTTTTGATAGAAATCAGTTGAATAAGCACTTTAATGGTCTCCAACTCACACATTCAGTTAAACAATTTTAATGCATGGTCAGTCTGGGTGTGTTTACCTGTGGGCTAGGACATTATTGAGGTACAGGTTGCTCTTCTCCTCTGCTGAAAGACCCTCAGCCATCAGATAGAGTACGTTGAAATTCTGCTGCTGCTGGGGCATTCTGACTAGGCGGACCTTTTCCAGCATGTAGGTGTACACACGGGCTGAAAACACACACACACACACACACACACACACACACACACACACACACACACACACACACACACACACACACAC
>JBBKCR010000122.1:24763107-24777399 GCA_037577295.1 Ladigesia roloffi | reverse complement strand
AATAAAGTTTATTTCATGGATCCTCGTCCCCTCGTCCTCCATTTCCAGCCTGATGTTGACAGAGGTCAATCACGGACGGGTAAAACCGGCGTCCGTGACAAGTAGACAATTTGCAAAGCCTAGTAATTTGGAATTACTGTTTGTTTTTATGAAAAGGCAAGCATGTTTTTCTGGTACATGTGCATTCACTGTCAGTATAACATAGATACATACAGATCAGTATAGACATCAGTCCTTAATAGTAATCAATAATAAAATCAAATAAAAACATTTCCAGCTTCACAAACTTCTGTATAAAGAGCAGTATAGTAGTTTGGATTATGAGCAGTATGAGCAGTGGCGAGACCAGCAGATATGAGTATTTCAGGACATAGCTGTTTATCAGTTTATTTCTTTTTTTTAATTTATTGTAAATCAGGTGTAATACACAGGGGCATATATAAACAGGAGAGAAATAGAATCATGGTTACCTGATGTTTAAAATGTGTATTCTGAATGGAGTATTTAAGTACATAAAAAGACATAAAAAAACTTCAAGACTTTAAGACTTCGAAAACAAATTTACGAAACAGTGTCATCTGGCATATTGATTTCAAATAGCAATTTAAGGGGAAACATAAAGAAAACTGAATTGCCAGATCCATCCCAGGTCGTAAAATACTGTCATACACAACTTTTTGGCATATCCGAATCCACATGTCCTTCTACTATGATCGAAGTCTGATGCGGTGTCCAAAATCGCATACTACGTGTTTAGGCACTACATTTGAATTTGTACATACAGCTCTACTGTTAAATCAGTACGTTCTATACGAACGTATGAATGAGGGCAGTATGAATGGAATTCGGACGTACTCCATACGCTCTGTTGGTGATGTGACGTGTGATGTGTCGTCACAAAAGTGATTTTATATTCAATGCAATGGCATTATTTTTTACATACGCATCTCCTTTTTCCGCCATTTTTTGAATATGATGCCGCCTCTCCCGCTGCATTATGGGACAATGCAGCGTACATCGGATGCCTACTGCAGAATTTGGCCGGAAACAGTAGATCATCCGGGTAGTTCTCGTCTGCAGTTTTTAGCATACTATGTATTCCAACATACTACTCGCCTCACATACTGGGTTTCGCATACTATATAGCAGAGAAGTATGCGATTTCGGCCGCAGCGTGTCTGAATTTTATTTATATATAGGACCGCCACTGTGATGACGCAATCAAGAGTCAGGGTGTCTGCTGTGTTTGCACATCAGACAAGGGTCTCAAAAGTGCCTTAGTAACTTCTTCCCTGGAGACTCAACAAATTTGTTATCATTGATAGGGAAATCTTCATTCCTTTGTACCGGTTGACCAGTAAGATGCTTCTAAGCTCTATGTTTGGTTGATTGCCATGCCACTTCCCTCTTGGCTGCAGAGATGAGTGAAGCAACAAAGCCACAGACATGGCTATCGAGTCTAGCCAGGAGCTACAAGAGTCTAAGTGTCCCAGTGAGCCTTCAGTTCCAGTTCCAGTCTCCTTTCCCATTTGCACCAGTCAGCAGCTTCTCCGTGGCTCCCATCTGCAGCTTCCCAGTGGCCCCAGCATGAGGCACTTCAGAGTCTATTCAGCTGCATCTCTGAAGCCCTGGTTCCTATGACTCCCATATTTTAGGCCCCCATCCATGAGGCTCCTGTCCCTGAGACCCTGGTTCCTAAAGCCATGGTTCTCCCCTTGGCTCCTGCCCTGAGGCCCGGATACCTGATCATCCTGCCCCTGTGGCCCCGGTTCCTGCTTCTGAGGACCTGGCTTCCACTGTGGCTTCTGCTCTTGAGGCACCAGCACCTCAGCCCTCACAATACTCCTGGTTTGTGTTAAGGTTTTTTTCTTTATTTGAGTTTCAGCCGTAACTGTCCTTATTGGTATTTATAAATAAGAGAATGGAAGTATGCATTAGCATTGCTTTCGTCATTGAAAAATATGACGGAATATGGTCGTCAACAAACATTTTTAACGTGACAAAAACGAGACTGATCATGTGATGATAACGAAACGAAATATATAATGTATATTTGTTGATGAATGAGAACATGACTAATGTGGTTTACAAGATCAGAACTATGCTAAAATGTCTCTTAATTTGCGTTGACTAAAGCGAGACGAGTCGTTATTTCCTGAATGTATGGGGAGGGGAGAAAAATTAAGGATGCTCGAACTTAGAGTTAAACGGAAATACGACCCCATACTTGTTTCCATTGAGAGGCACTATAAATTCTCTGCCCAAGCCTGAAAACTTGCACCGCCGGGGCCGGGCCGGACTGTAATCCAGCATTTGAGTGGCTTGCAGCTTAGAGTGTCAGTTTACGGACGCACCCACAGAACGTGGGTTATAACAGCCCATGTATTAAAATGTACAGTTAATGTGTTTATACGTAGAGTCGTGCTGGGCTCAGACACAAGGTGCACAGGCTCGGGTAGGGTCGGGTTTCATTTTTTGGGACCGATCTTAGCACTAATGTGAATTCAATGAATCTGAAGTGGACAAATGTTTTGGGACGCAGAGACATTAATGTGAAAGGAAGCGAGAAATGACAAACACACATAGAGTCACAAACACACAAAGATCTTAAATTGTTCTGATTTGGTTGTGTAGACTATGTTTGTTGAGGAAAAAAAATATGCAGGTGAGTTCAGGCCCCCACACGGAAAGTGAAGTCTTTTACCAGTTTTACAAATATGGGTTCTATGGCAACAGACAAACACATTTTCATTATATTTGCACTTTTTAGTGATGTGATATTTATTTATTTTATTTAAGTTTTTGTGCGTACGTCAATGTTCTAACATGATTGGTTGGCAAAATAAATGTCGTAAATTAATCTATTCTTCTATGTGCTTATACTATTTTGACTGTGTTAAATAGCATTGCATTAATAAAAAAAGACTAAAATACAACTTTCATTGACTAAAACTACACTAAACTGTCATCAGTATTTATTGATTAAAGCTAGATAAAAATAGATATGGATCATTCTGACTAAAAAAAGATTAAAATGCTAAAACTTGACTAGACTAAAAAGAGTCTGGACATGACTAAGACTAATAAAACCTAAAATGACATCTTGATGCAAAGACTAGACAAAACAAAAATTAAGACAGGCTGTCAAAAACAACACTAGTCTGCATCTGCATCTCCTCTTTGGCACAGCCAAAACGCAGCATTGGTGACTGCTGGACTTGGACTGTTCCTGAACACATATAGTCATGCCATAATTAATGATATCTTGTTCAGTATTGTTGTCTCAAAACCAAAAGAAGCATAAGAAGTCACATTCTTCTTCCCTCACAAGAAAGCAGTGAAACATTAATATTTGCCATCAAAGCGATAGCCTCCTGAGAAAACCTGATGAGAACCCACAGGAGTAGATTATTGAGGACAGGTCCTGTCAAAAGCACATAATTGAAAGACACTCACTCATACCGGCAGTTTGAATCATACGCAGTGCAAAGGTTACCAGGCTTTTTGGGATGGTAAACTTCAAAGATCTTTTTGGAAAGGAAGGGCAACCATGGCATGTATGTTCTCTAAAATTTTCTTCATGAATGAGAAGAAATATCAACTCATTCATGTCTTACTCTAAAGGCTGTTTTTCAGGGAAATTAAACTTGTAAAGGCCTACAGTCTGTTATCAGGGAGGCGTCACCTTGGCACTTTAAAGAGGAGCTAACCAGCTGTTATTAGCATCTTTCTTGAGATCATGATTCATAATTGCTATTAAGGTGCGATCTTCTATGCTAGTTGTCTGAAACATTTCATGGACTATATACAAACATTTTCCAGTACAGGTAACCTTTAGCTACTTTGGATTGTATTTTTCTTTCACATGCAGAGCACTAGGACAAAGCTCAATGGCGTTGGTGAAAAGAACATTAATACTGGCCTGCCGATGAGGGGACCCAAATAGACACTGCCCAGGTTCACCCATCCTAGATCAAGCTTTAGAGCATAAGGAGCCTCATGGGATCCTTTCAAATATTTCTGAACTTTGTGGAATCTGATCACCTGCCAGCCGAGGAGCAGCATGTTTGGAGTCTTAGACTAGAGTGCTGGTATCAGATTAGCATTCGAGGAATGGCTTTAACTCTTACATTCTAAAGCAGATACCATTCACTTTAATGAAGTTCTTCCTCTCTTCTAGCATTTTTTCGTTCAGCTTCATCAGTAGATCAAGATCTCTAAATTTGGAGTTGTATTTATAGTTGATTTCAGTAAAATCTAGTCTAATAATAATTTTCAATTACCTCAAATGACCACATTGATCTCTTGTCGATTTGCTGGCTCATTTATCTAGATAAGTCTAAGTTGCTTGGCCTGTTCACTTGACACTTTCCCCTGCCATTAGACAAGATGATCCATTTCTTCATCCTATTTTACACCTTGGTCACATACTGTATTCTGAAAATAGGGCCGACAGGCTCTATAGGCCTCTGGCCGGTCATTCAATGGAAGCAGACCAGTTGTGACAAGCTCACAGTGCAAAGAGTCTGACAAAGTCTGTCATATGAAGATCAGCAATTAGGTGCTCTTTATTATTTCCGCTAAAGGTTACTCCATGCTGGCCTCTGCCATACTGAGCTACAGATCCAGTTTAGGAAGAGTGTGACTATCTGATTCTAATGTTCCCATCAGCAGCTGCTAGAAGCCGCCATTGCCTTTTAGTCAGAACTAGTTTGTTTCTATGTCTGGTGTCCTATCTGTAGTCAGCTGCCTAGTGTTTGCACCAGCCAGCTCTAATTGATCTGAACTGAACACATATGGGTATTTTAAGGCAATAGCTGAGCAATAATGAATAATTCCTCATTGGCTCACAGGTAAATGATTGTCACCCACGATAGCCTATCAGAACGTTCCCTGATGGTATTTAAACCTGGAGTCATTTTACCTTGTATGCGTCACGTTTGGGAATTCCCCTTATGGGGTGTGTGGACTGAAGGTAAGTGGCTTGTGTTTGTAGCTTTGTGGCTAATGTAGAGGCGGCATGTACATTTTAAATGGCCGTTGCTTCTTTTCCCTTAGTGTGCAAAGGCGCTAATTGATTTCTGTGAGTCAGACTGTCCACTTTGTCAGCCATGGAGTTTTCTCTGCAAAAGCATTCCCTGCATGGTATTTCGTTGTGAGCTGTGAGCAGCGGTACAACTCGTGTGGCTCAACGATTCATTCTGGTAAGGGAGTTTCGTTTTTCTCCAGGTTAGAAAAAGATGCATTTTAGTCATGGTTTTCTTTCTTTTTTGTCATGGTTTTTGGTGGTTGTACGTTTTTGTGTTCTCTCCTTCGGCTCCTTGTTTTGTGTTTTCTTCGGCTGTATGTTTTGTGTTTTCTCCTCCGGTTGCTTTTTTTGGGTTTTTGGTTTCTTTTGTTTTTATTGTTAATGGCTTCTGCAGTCTCCGTGACTGTGTAACGTCGTGCGGAGTGGTCCTGCTCCTGTGCGAAGACCTATTTGTGCTTTTTGCTAACAGTAATTGTGATTGTGAATGTAACTTCTGAGGACACCTGAATTTGATATGGTTGCTTCTATGAGTAGCCACACCGGGAGTTTTAGTTTATTGTGTTTGCTTTTCTTCCCTTTTTTTTCTTTGTTTTCTGTCGGCGTCAAGGTAAAAAGAACTGTCAGTTTTGTTAAACTTCTTTGTTTTGGATGCTTTTTTTTAGTTTTAAGCTATTTTTTGTGTGTGTTTGTCCATCTTAGGCACTGTCTGGCTGGGAGACTGTGTGTGTGTGTGTCACCTTTAAGGGCTGTCTTTGTTTTTGCCTGTTCCTGCCGCTTGGAAGCCAGTGCCTGGGTTTTCTGTATTTATTTTTTATTCTTTTTATTTATTGTGAGCACCCTGTTTGAATGTATTGAATGTTTTAAACTTTCTTGGTGTTAGGTTGATTATTTTTAATTCATTATTTTATTCATTATGCCTCTTTCATGCTTTTCATGTCTTCCTCTCCCAGTTAGATTAACTGCTGGTGTGTCTTCTGTGTTATCACTTCACTCGCTGTTTGACCTCAGCTTTGCCTCTACCGAGAGAGCACTGACACACACATAACTCACACACACATTCCTAATCTTCACACACACACACAGATGCTGACTGTCTTAGCGCACACACACCTACACCTTCGGACATCGTTTCTTTTCATTATCTTGTATACAGCCATTTCTGTATTGTGAAAACTCCCTTTTCTATTTCTATAAATAAAGAGTCGGAGGGCCAGTCTTGTGTGACTCACATGAGTGCTGTTCACCCTTGCTGGCAAGAAAAAGATCTCTGTCTCCTGCCTCTGATTGATAAATGCTACAGAAGATAAATACTTAGAATTTCTCTGTCAGTTATTAATTATGTATTAATAATTAATCCATCATTCTGGTCCTTCGAGCCGGATTGGTAACTGGTATCTTGTTTTTACAGATTCTGAGGATGTAGACCCAGCTGGACTCCACCTGAATGCCAGGAAGAAGCGACGCCAAAGTCTGTCAACAGCCGCCCATTCAGGACAGTTTTTGTTTTTATTTTCCTCACGGGAAAAGACGTACTGGTGACTGAAGGATTAAGGACGGGTTTCATCCCTGAAAACTGACATCGCTGCATGTTAGGTGCAGTAGAAGGCCGTGTCAGTTTCCACCTGACGTCTTGCGCCAGAGAATTTTCAGTTCAGAGAGGAAACTACACAAGCTCGTTTTAACATTGCCAACATCGTCAAAAGAGGAATCTGAAACCCATACCTAAGGTTTACTTTCTTACCCCAAACTTCCCACTTACCCTATGGTTGAAGTCGGGAACCCCCGCAGTGGTGTTGCGGGTCAACCCGACACCATTCTCGTTTATAGACCATGGACTCAAATTGAGAGGACTGCAGCCCTAAAAGGTATCCCTGACATTAAGGAAGGGGTAGCCCCATTTTGAGAAGCAGTCCTGGATCTCCAGTCTAGCTTTAATTTACATGGGGTGGAAATGTTTCAGTGTCTTAGAGAATTATTTGGTCATAAGTGGGGCAGGATAGCTGGTAATTATACCGGTCGTAACACCGACAACCTCGCTGTACCCCACGATTCCAAGGACCTGAGACAACAATTACAAGACTTAAAAATCTTAAAATAGTTCGCACGTAGACCCGATTATGGCATGAAAAGCATGAATGAATAAAATAATGAATAAAATAATCATTACTGAATTAAAATAAAATTTTGTACAATGTTGATATGTCTCTCTGAGTTACTTGGCCTATGAACCTGTGTTTCCTATCTCGGTTTATTTCCCAGGTTAACCACGGGGTGGCTCAATGCCATATTATGCTTGTTCATCATTGAAAACAGCATTAAGAATAATTGCCATGAAACTGGAGTGATGGTAGCGCTCATCTGTTCTTCTCCGCACAATCATTTTTCCAAATGCCCCAATCAATCAGAGAGTGGCTTCATCAGAGAAAATGACTTTATCCTAGTTCTCAGCAGTGCAATCCCTGTACTTCCCTTCAGAATATTAGTTTGTTGTTCTTGGAGAGAAGTGGCTTCTTTGCTGCCCTTCTTGACACAAGGCCAGCATACAAAAAGTCTTCACCTAACTGTGTGTACAGATTGTAATGGCAAAAGCAAATATTGTAATCGTTAAATACTGTAATCATTGTTTTTGCCATATTTCCCTCAGTTTCTGTTTTATGTTTTCAATTTCCACTCTGCTGACGTTGAAATTTAGCTCTATTCTATCTTTTAAAACCGTATCACTTGCTTCAAGGCCAAGAATGGACTTGCGCCTTTATCAGAAATAATCAAGCAGCATATCCCTTCTCGTCCTCTTAGAGCTTCAAGCATCATCTGAAGACCCATCTCTTCCTGGACCACTGTAGTCATCAACTCTGCATCTTTTTCTTTATACATAGAAAAACCTTGCGCCCTTACCCTCAAATGTTTTTCCTTACTAACTTTTTTTCTTTTGACAATGTTTAAAGTGTGTAACTTCGCTGGCAGAAACTTGGTAAAATTCAGATGTTAATATTGGTATAACTTTACAGGTAGGAAGAAAAGATCACTAGAGAAATTAAGCACTGATGTACATCACTCTGGATAACAGCAGTGCTTGAAGTGGGCCAGAACACAGTGGAATGCATTTCCGGAAATTCTGTATTTTTCTTTTGGGTTCCGCCACATTTTTCTGCGTTCCGGTACTTACAGCAACAGATTAGACGCAGCGACAGTGGCCTGAGAATATGTCGGAAAATTAGAGTTCCTGCACTTATTTTTTCCCACTTCAAGCACTGGATAGAAACATCTGCTATATGCCATAAACATGAATGAATTGTCAGGTAAGTGGCATTAAGGGAGGTTCCAGGATTCTTTAAAACACAGGTTCTACAGTAGAGTAAAATAATGGAGAAAGAGTGACAGAGGACAGTTGCAGAACCTGTGGTTATTCATTTATTTTAGCAGTGGAGGGTTTTATAATGTGCTTCTGCACTGTAATGCCATTTATTTGTAAATAAAACTCCGCTTTGCATCCATGCTGGCCTTCATGTGCATTCATGGTTGTGGGTTTAGGCCTCCCAGCCTGTGGGTGTCAGACGTTTCACAGGCCTACATAAATATTATATATTGGTCATTACTATGATTAATAATGGAGGTAGCTCAGTGGATAGGAGACTTGCCTCTGGACAATGAGGTCCTGGGTTTGAATCCTACTTCCAGCACCACCACTGGGTCCCTGAGCAAGACCCTTAACCCCAAGTTGTTCCAGGGAGTCTGCCCCCTGTAGTTAGGAATGGAAGTCGCTTTGGATAAAGGCGTCTGCTAAATGCTGTAAATGTAAATGTAAATAACATAAGGGATTGTGTCCCTTCCCAAACTGGCAAATCACAATATCAGATAAATTAATCCCACTTTGAAGATATTTAATGGATACTCAACAACAATTTCATGTTCTGGAGTATTTCTTTTTGGTTACCTCTTCAAAAATGATTCCAGCCCAGAACAACAATAAAATTATGAAATCAGGCTTTGATGTGCATCCTTCAAAGATGTTCAAATGGATGTGTGGCTTCTAATACCTTGAACATAAATTTGGATACATCCATCATAAGCACCAATAGAAATGGTTACAAAATTGTCTCTGTACAAAAAAACCTAGATTTTCTAAGAAATAGTTTCTGCAAGCAAAACATGATCACAAATGTTACCTGAAACCCTCTCAAACACAAGGTAGATGCTAGGTAAATATTTTTTTAAACAATGGAACTTGAAAAAAAAAACACAGGAAAATAAAAGACTAACTTAAAGTTGTCACCTTACCTAAAGAGAGACAATATTTGAGTAGCTGTGTACAATCTGGGACTTTTAGGCTTTGACTGAAAGCCCAGGATGTTATCAATGGGGTTTATGAATGAAAAGGTTATATTTCATTACAATCTGTTGGATTATGCCTCATTCATCTAGCATTAAACACAAAATTGGTCTTACAAACTGTACTGTTTGTACATTAGTAAGTATCTGAATGGTGAACCTATTTTTGTATTTTGTCTGATGGGCTTTAGTAGAAGATATTTGATGAGATTACAATGAAAGCCTAAGGCAGGAGGTCTCTGTACACCACTTAATTCAAAAGTAGTCTCTCATAACTCATGTATTCTTGTGTTGTGGAAACAAAGCAGCAAAACTTTATGCTTTCAGTTGCGCAGTTCTGGGATCTGGCACTAGATTAAGTTTAGCTAAGCGGTAAAGTCATTTTCACTTATCTTAGCTTTTCTTTAAAACTAAACTTGATCATTTATTTTGTTGTTGGACAAATAAACATGATTGTGATTAAAAAACAGGAAAAACGAAATGGGAATGATTTCTAAACATTTATTGAACTAAAAAAGCAACAATGACAAATTAAAGTATTAATTAGCTCAAATCTTCACCCTGCCCTCTGTCCGGCCAAGTGTTGATCTGCTGGAATTGAAAGATGCTTGTTAAGAATTAACAGTAGAATCTTGTTCTTTAGATAACAGTGGGAAAAATACTGCACACACTGCTGGAGAGCCCTGAAATAAATAATAAAAAAACAAAATGATAGCCAAAAGAGCCTATGCAGTTCAGTTTGCGGATGTATGCCCAGGTATCTTGATTTCCACAGGAAACATCTCTGGCATGAGAGCTGTGGCGAAAGGCATAGTGAGATGCATGTCTTTACCAGGCTCTCTTGTATCCCAAATGGATTTGCCCCCTGAGAGAGACGGTGGAGGTGATGACCCTCAAGCCATGGTCTCTTTCCCTGGCAGTCTCCTGTCACTGAAGGTGTGCATGTTAATCACCTCCTCTGTTTTGATGATGGTGGGAGGCTGTGGGTTTTGTTTGAGGTGCCGCTGACACTTCAGAGACACAGTCAGCTCATCCAGCATGGCACTGCAGAATGACCGCTAAATAGGAGGAGAAAAGAAAAGTGAAACTGTGTGTAAATAACATACATCAAAAATTATCAGCCATCTACGTTTCAAATGTGCTTCAATATACACTACTCACAATAAATTAGGTATATTATTTACATGAGTGCTTTTCCTATTTGCTCAGAATTTAATTAAATAAGTAAAATTTCCCTTTGATATTACTCAAAGTATGAGAAGAAACACAATTTTCACTAGTTTAATATTTATTACCCCCAAAATTTAGACAATAACAGGAATAGCCTCAAATAACAACGGGTATTTCCACCATTTGCCACAATGACAGCTTGACAGCGATGTCTCATGCTCCTTACTAGTCTCTTGATGTTGTTCTGAGTCAATGCATTCCACTCTTCCACAAGTCCTACACGCAGTTCTGCCAGGTCACATGTAGGTTGGGTACAATTATTCAGTCTCTGTTTCAACTGGTCCCAGATGTGCTCTATGAGGTTCAGGGCAGGGAAAATTGATGGCCATACCATATGAGGCACTCCAACTTCCTGAAAGCAGTGACAATTCTGCCATGATGTGGTGGAGCATTATCATCCATAAACAGAAAGTTGGGTGTGTACAGGCAGAATCGGGGGATGATGATGGGTGCTATGATGTCTCTGAGGTAAGAACGTACAGTGACTGAGCTATGTCAGTTTTGCGCTGACTGTTGATGCCTGCCAAGACTGTTGCACGTCCTCCACCAAAGCAAACCCTAAGGACCATGTTGACCTCAGCGTATCGCTCACCTCGCCTTCTCCAGCAACGCTGGTGACCATCATTTCTGTTCAAGGTGACCTGACACTCATCATTGAACAGGATATTAGACCACTGCTGTATTGCCCAGATCTCATGGTCTTGTGCCCACTGCAAATGTTCACAGTGTCTTGGTGTCAGTGGAGTCACCTGCAATGGTGGTCTGGCATTCTTGTCAATGCGGTGGAGTTGATTGCGAATGGTTTGTCTGGAAACCATAGTACCCCTCACATCTTGTAAACGGGCCTGCAGCTGTCTGGCAGTTGCATAACGATGTCTGATTGCATAGGTCCTTAGGTACTGGTCAACATTGTGAACTGTCACTCATGGGGTTCCACTTCTGGGTCTGTCATGGACTCTGCCAGTAGTTCTGTTTCTTGATGTGAGTCTGCTGATGACACTTTGAGACACACCAAGTTCACAAGCAACATCTGACTGCCTGCCACCAACCCGAAGGTGCGCCATGGTCGTGTGTTCATGGCTGTTTGAATGATGAACTTGGGATGACTTACCGACAGTACAAACTTTTTATACCCACATAATGTTGAAATTGATGCCACATTGAAAAGTTTGTCTTTTGATACACAATGAGACCATTACAGGGAAAACACAAAATAAGGTGTGTCTATCACCCCAATACAATTGCCTCTCTATCCCAAAAATGTCTGAAGTGAAACAAACACTGTATATATGACATCAACTAAGTCTCTCACAATATACCTAACTAATTTTGAGTAGTGTGTAAAAAATAGCAAACAATGTAGGTAAAAATTGTTTACAAATTAAAACTGACTCCGCTGTAAGAAAAAGGATTCTTCATTCATGTTTCAAGATGTAGTGTATGTAATCCCCTAAATTTGTGGTATGAAATGTGTTTGTGTCATACTGTTGG
Organism: Ladigesia roloffi; assembly: GCA_037577295.1. Lineage (NCBI taxonomy): Eukaryota > Metazoa > Chordata > Actinopteri > Characiformes > Alestidae > Ladigesia > Ladigesia roloffi. The sequence goes on along the minus strand of JBBKCR010000122.1, from coordinate 24,765,320 downwards.
CTAGCCAGTGTTCACTTCACTCAGGAAGTACTTGTGTTTATTTTTTTGGCATTATTGGTGGAAAAATGTACAGAAAATGTAGGAAATGCTGGTCTCAGTACTCTGGCAATACTGGCTAGGAAGTGCTATCAGAAACATTAGGTGACTCTGGTACAGGAACCTGTGGAGCTGGCAATGCAGTGCTCTATGGAGTGCAAAGGGGAGCCAGCACGAATGAGACCTCAAACATTGCCTGAAACTTAGACCAAGATTAACAAGACCCCTACCCATCCAGAAGCTTAACGCCCATGTGTAAACCTGTTCAGTAAGGTACTGGTTCACAACGTAGAGTAGTGCACTCTTCCACTCCAATAACTGGCCGTAGGCCTGGATGGTCCTGGATGCATTTCAGCAGTGTATGCAGTGGTTCAATTGTCATACTGTTGGCTATCCAGTGTGAAACAAAATAAGAGGGAAAATGTGGAAAGGAAGGTGCCAGTAGTCCACAAGACATGGCCATGGCATTTATGGATCTGGCCACATGTCTCCATCCACCTGATAAATTATTAAGTGAATAATGAATAATGGAAATGTTAAAATAATAAAAAAATGAAGAAGTCTCTATCACCTTTGTACAAATTAAATAGATGTCTACATTAAGTTACTTCTGGGAAAATTGAATGAGGGCATTGAGGCAAAGATGTTCACAGATTGTGGGTAAAACCTAGTGACTAAAACATTTGTGTGTGAAACTGATGGACACAAGATCATAAGATCAAACCCTTGCCTTCAGCAAGACACTGAACCCTCAGTTGCCCCAGTGGTCTGTCCCTTTAACTACTGATTGTGCGTCACTTTGGATAGGAGTGTTACAGGAGTATAACATCACAAAGTGTAAATAAACAATATTGGAGGTAGAATGGGTCACACTGTAGAAATCTGTGTCTTTAAATATGGCATTTTTGTGTAAAGCCAATTCATCCTGAAAGCATTTTGGACTACCAACAGCTAAGACAGTGGGGTGGAGGTAGCTCAGTGGGTAGGACACTTGCCTCTGGACCATGAGGTCCTTGATTCGAATCCTACCCCCAGCACCACCACTGGGTCCCTGAGCTAGACCCTTAACCCGAAGTTGCTCCAGGGAGACTGTCCCCTGTAGTTAGGGAATGGAAGTCGCTTTGGATAAAGGCGTCTGCTAAATGCCGTAAATGTAAATGTAAAGTTACAAGTCATTAGTCCATGCCAACCCATGGGACTGGGCTCTATTTAGCCCGTAGTTGTATGGGATTTACATGGTTGCCATTTTTTGCTTGTTACAGAGATAAAAGGCTTCTGCTTCTTTGAAATGGAAACATATAACCACATTGTATAAGACTGGAAATTATGTATAAAACCTTACACTACATTTCCTTCATAAATTGTTTTTAAATTTAAGTACACTCGATTAATTTTGAGAACCACGCCATATTCAGAAATTGCATATTCCAACAGAAACAGTTTAACAGGCGGAGCTGCGAAGCATAATTTTTTTCAATGTCTTCCACACTTTGTGGAAGAAATGTGCATTCTATTGAAACTAAATTCAAAATCCAGTAATGGCACAGATTTAGTGCAACAGCTATTCTTAATCACGTACCTTCTCCATTTGTGCATTATGTTTGGACTTGTACAGAACTTCCCCTACTGCCACAAAAACCGAAAGAACCAGGCCAGCAGCCAGCACTATGAAGATGCCCCCAATGTTTTGCACACCAAGTGCACTCGCCTCCTTGCTCTCCTCTTCTGGACAACCATTTCCTCGCCACCATTTCTCCTTCATCATGTGCAGCTTTCCCTCTTCCTGCAACTGCAGAATCGCTATGGTGATCTTGTCTCGGTACGGAGAACCTGCAGAAATAAAGACACACAGGGCCCGATTTTCACAGTCAGTCGCGCATTGTCTGAAGTCAGAAGTGCAGTTGTCTTTGGGGGAGGGGCCAGCGCAGAGCGCTAAAATGCCCTCAGGAAAAATGAACAATGCGCCTGGTGCATAGTTCAAATGAGTTGTCTTAAATGAGTAAATTAGTCATGGGTGTGTTTTGGGCGAAGCATGCAATGAACCAATCAGAGTTCACATTCCTTTAAATACCCAGTGCATTGTCCATGGTGTGCGGTGTGTAATGAGGTGAAGACACGGAAACAATTGATCTTCGGGGATGGAGGGAATCCTCCCAAACCCTTTGCTAGGGGTGCTT
>JBBKCR010000122.1:24737942-24752702 GCA_037577295.1 Ladigesia roloffi | reverse complement strand
GTATAATAGTAAATAAATATTGGTTCTGAATATCGGTTATCAGGCACATAAACATGCAAATAATTGGTATCGGTATCGGTCATAAAAAATCAATATCAGATATGGAGACTAGTGATCGACAGATAAACAGCATGTCTACCTGAACACTCTTTAGACTGTTGTAAATCAAAATATTTTTGTGTTAACAACGCCCCTTGAGTTACTTGAGGTTACCATGTTCATCATTTAAAATATTCATCAAGCTAAGCTGATGTATTGACAACATACAATAAACTGATTCACATATCAATATCAATTCTCGTTTTAAAAATATTATATTGATTAAAAATTTTGTGGATTGATCTTTCCTGTGGACTATACACTACTTCTCGGGACCGTGTTGATAGATTTGTTAAGTCTTTAACCAATGGTGGTCATTGTTGTTTATACTCGGCCATGGATAATTTTATGGTCTCAGTTGTTCAACCATTTCATTGGCAAATAGACATTTCCAAAACTGGGCTACTAACACGGTTATAGTTATAAATGTAAGAATTTAAATAACACATTTTAAATTATTATATTCCTAAATTATTTTAATTTGTGATTCTCCCTCCCTCTCTGTTCCTCATACACACAAACACTGCTCCACAACAGTTACAGTTATTCGTGTGCAGAAGCTGTTTTAATTTAAATATACAATCTTAAAATATTGGAATGGATGAATTACAAAATACTTTTAAAATGTATTGTCCACAGGTAAAATTGCAGTACAGTCCATCAACATAGGGATATCGTCCACTCAAGCCAATTTATAACCAAGCCAAATTAGTATTAACACAAAGACAAATGTAAATAAAGCAATGTCGTATCGATTCGGATCAAGAATTAATCAGATCCTGACTTTGTGAATCAGAATCTGGTCGATTCAGGAAATCGGCAACAATACCCAGCCCTACTTAATTCCTACTTCCCTTCATTTTACTGGGAACAGCCAGTAACTCATGTCGAATTTCCTACTTGATTTTTTTTGTTTTGTTTTCTAACACTTTCCAAGTGTCTGCAAGCATCTTCAGTGATATTTGCATTAGAAATTTTAATTACAGACAAACCTGTAATTCCCCGCCCCCACCCGAACTAATTTCTTCTATATTTCTTTCCTTTTTCTCTGACTACAAACTAAGAAATCTGGATGAACATTTACCAAGTGTGGTCATTACATTTTTCAGAGGTTAATAAAATCATTAATGAAGCAACACATCTCTAACCTGCAAACTTTTACCCATTTTGAGTTCATGCACTAACGAGCGATATATCAGGATAAAATGATTCATCGATCTAACGAAAGAAACTTACATGATTGAAACAGTGTGCATTTGCTGTACAGCATAGTTCAATATTTAGAACACATGCTTATTTTTCTTGTATATTGTCTTTTTCATATTTTTTTGTAGACAAGCATCCTTTACGTTTGTGAAACTTATGATGAAGAAACTGATAGAAATGCCACTAAAAAGTCCATTTTTAGATGGACAGTGAAAAAACACTGAAGGATCTAGCGGATGTAAAATTTTAGATCCTGCCTTTGATGCCCAGAAATGTTCTGAAATTACACATTTCTCTCACAATTTCTCTGGTTTAATAAAACATAGAAACTTTGATATACTATGATAAACTTTTATTTGACAAACTGGTGGTTTACTGAGATCCAGTTAAAATTCTATCAATCAGTTGAAAAATACTGTACAAAAAATAAGACATTTTTGCAAACCATCTGAATGCAAGGTCTAAGTAATGTTTTACAACACCAAGTTCCATTGTAGTAAATGTGATGACAGGCTACCAATCCTGTGAGGTCTTGTGGCAAGCACTAATCCCTGAGCTGTCTCAGAACCTCACACTACTCCCACTTGGTTCAGAAGGGTAGGATTTTGGCACTGCAGAATGGGCTGCAACTGACGGTGGTTAAGTGATCACTGTCAACAAGGTGTCACGCAAGTAAATAAGAGGTCCTATACAACCCTTCTCAATTTGCACACAGTCCTGTGGAAGTGTGGAGGTTTAGTGCATCCATGGAGACATACTGGAGGTGGTTGGTGCCAGATAAGAGTACGGGGAGCACAATGGCGGCCACAAAGCCATTGGAAACACTCATTGTCTCCAAAGCTGCCCTCCTCACTGATGATGGTCAAACCAAACCGATTTGCGGCAGTGGGCTTATATGGAAAAATTAAGAACTGGTGGCCTAGCGGCTGGGGAGTACCCAGGACTGCTAGTGGCACTACTATATCCCAAGAGGCCATGCGGAATGTGCTCCTCCCTTGGCTGCAGTGAAGGTGCTGAACAGCATTGATCTACTTATTGGGCCACCTCAGCACCCCGGACAGCTCCCGCTACTATAACAAGGCGGCACCACTAAATGGGCTGCAGCTGACAGTAATTAATTAATCACCATAAATGAGGATAGGGGCAAGTATATATGGAGCCCACGCCATCGCACAGGGACTTGTCCATCTCCACTGCACTACGAGATCTTACTGGTTACATCTGACCACACTCCACCAGGAGAACCTATGGCAAAAACCTCGCCAACCACCGCCCACATTACCAGTCACCACCCTACACCTGACCCCTGCACTTCCTTCTCACACAACACTTCAATTCTTTGGTATATACATGTGTTGCACCTCAGTCTTTGCAAAAATATGCATACACAAAGTTCAAGGCTACACTGTATTTATGTGAAAATTATTTTGAGCCTCCCCATGTTTTTACAGTAACATGTACATCGCAATTATGTTTTAATAAATAATGGATTTAAAGGCAACATATTATGCAAAACTGACTTTAGTTTTAACAGGTTAAATACAAAACAGTTCATGACCTTTGCGTGAAATTGCTCTCCCATAAAGATCACTCACTAGCTTTATTTTTGTTTCAGTCCTTTCAGTCGTTTATGGGCCACATCACTTTTATGCATATAAGCTGTTGCTGTGCACGCCCCACCCATCCCATGCTATTGCTGTCTGTTGAACACACTTGAAACAGAGGCGCCACACAGCACTATAGGTTCGACGCCGAGTTGGTCCCAGATCAAGATGAACACAACACTTCCTGTGTGGCTTGCCTATGCCTCTAGCCATACTGCTTGCTGTCTTGTGTGCTCGTAAACCAGCAGACAAAAATGACAGATCTACAACTAATCTAGTGAGTAAGGGCTCACAGGTGAAGGTTGGTTCTATGCAAATTTCCCTATTCTGACATCACAATGGGGGACGACTCCGTCCAAATGACCAAAATCTTTCAATTGACTCACTGAAAATGGATGGTTGGGGTTTTATTGCACTTGGATTGTTTATGGGACCAATAGTGACACAAATGGACGTACAAAAGGATGCAAAAAGTGAGTTTTACATAATATGTCACTACTAAACACATTTTTGTACAGCCTGGTCAACATCTTTCAAGTATTCTTGCAACAGCATCCTATGATAAAGGAATTGGATTAGACGACCAAATGTATTTGCAAGAATACATGGAATTAGATCATTCTTTTCAGCAATAAAGCAATAATGTTTTGAGAAACTGAACATACAATAGCATTATCCATCACATTCTTTGCTGAATCGGGCTTTCTTTTCAAGGCTGCTGTACAAGAAACACTGAGTGGCACTCAAGTATGTTGTGAAGACTGGGAGTCAGTCCATTTGATCCAATGTCCCTGGCCAGTTCATACTGATGCAAACTTTGACTAAAATTAAAACACCTCCGTAAATATGCAGGAGCTGGGTATGTATTTGCAAGAATACATGGAATTATGCACAATACCCACAAACTCACTAAAATTCACCACCAACCACTCCTCACACTACGCTTAAATAATTGTGTACATAAACATGTACAAAAGAATTCTAGTAACCCTGATATACATGTTTCATACGACCGGGGACATGAAGCACAACATTTTTCTTAATGATGAAATTATTATTCCACACACTGCCCTTCATAATGAGCAGGGAAAAAAGTAACCCAATAAGTCTTTGAGCAACATGCTACATGAAGTGACTTAAAAGTACGATTCTATATAGAACAGATTTTAAGAACCGTATTTTAAGAAAAGTTTCTGCTGACAGGTTTTGCAAATGTTCTGCATAATTAAACATGTAAAGATTCATTTCACAGAGATCTGAAATAATAGAGAAACTAACCAGAAATGTTGACAGTGTTGGTGATGGAAAGCAGATGTGTCGGGTGTTCAATGCCAACACAATATGCTGGCAGGTGCCTAAAAAAGGTTTTGGACTAAAAAAATACGTACATTTACAGCAGAGAAGTACTTGCAGGGTATTGCAAGGCAAAATAGTACCCAACATAACCTTATTTTATCAGCTTTTCTCTCAGTTTACCAGATTACATTCACTGGTTGTTTTAGATAGTAAATTAAATCATAACATTTCTGTTGCAAATAATACAGCGCCCGGTTTAAAACACAAAAAAAGGTTCTCTACAAAGCACCATTACACATAAAGCCTCTCAAAATTACTGTATATTTTATCCGTTGCACTGTACAAACATTTACAAAAAAGTCTGGGGATAAATTATGGTTAATATTTACCAACCATTAACATCTACTTTCACTTTAAAGATTGTGAGTATTATTTTACTGAGTGTCACTAAGGCCTTTAGTTTAGTTTAGGAGGAGTCTAAAGTAACATGAAGGTCTAATGTCAATTGTTTTAGATTTACATTCGTTTTTTAAATATCTAGTTCAAAAATAACTGCTGTTTCTATTTAAAATACCACGTTGACTTTTGTAAACTTGAACCTTTTGCAGAGATCAACTAAACTTACACTGAGCAGTAAGAAAATGCATGAGAGTCAACCGTAACACACTGACAAAACAAAACAAGAAACGCAGAGGAAAAGGCATTTCCGCACAATTCAAGATTCCTCCCTCCTTTACAGCAGAGGGTTTTTTAATAATAAAGGAACAAGGCGATGCTGTTACTCTCACTCTTTACACTTTAACAAGCGTAATCGGACAGCCAGCGAGCAGCACATGATCCGTTTAGCGGTACCCCAGGTAACAAAAAGCGGACAAACGCGCTTGATCATGAATGGATTTATAATGTAAGGGTCTTGATAAAACCACGCAAGACACGAAGCGAACCTTTTGTTTGTACGGGAAACCTTTGCGGGAAACCAGAAATATAAGTAGGCAACTCCTGATACTCGTTCATCAAATGTACGAACCTGTCTTCCGAATCCATCCTACTCAGTGGTTCTCCGTCGGACGAGGACATCTCCACGCTGGCTCTCCTTTTGATCCCGTTGGCAGTTTTGTCCGAGCATTCTTCACCTTTATTCGCCGTGCACTCGGCTAAAGAAGACATGTTCTCGTCCCTTTGTTCTTGCTTTAGCTCCCCCGTCACGTCTGCAGAACGCTCCATTCTATCTGGGTCTGTCGACTCCTGGCATTTCTTCAGCGTCGACTTGGTCTCTATTCCTTTCTCGGCTTCACCCTCTACGCCTGACCCTTCACTGCTGGGTGGTGTTTCCTTACACTCGCCGGTTGCAGTCGTGGCTTGCTCTTTCCTTGCCACTCCGTTGAGCTCGCAGTTCTCGTCCATTTTAACATTCAGACTATCAACCGGTTCCTGGTCCGAAGAACGCAGGCCCTCGTCTTTCTCCTCAACCTTTACCGGTCCGTTTTGGTTGCCGGCAGAGTCTTGTTCGGAGGCATCGGAAGTCGCGGAAGCCATCTTTAATCGTGAAAAGTGTCCAGTGGGCCTCTAAACAAGTTTGAAGACAGATACCGAATCAAACTCTGACCATTTGTTCTCCTCGGCTAAGCTACAAGCACACGAGAGGTTGAGCAGGGACGTGCGGGGCGGAGCCAACGGTGACGCAGTGCCTCCACGTGTTTCGACTTCAAACAGCAACCCGTTTTTGTAATTCACGAAAGTTATTTGTTAATCTTTTGTTGTGTAAAGGTTATTCATAGTAGTCATATGTCGATAAATATAATGTCAAACATTTTGGCATATTAGCAGTCCACTAGGAACTGCTTTATTGAAAAAAATACAGGGTTTAAGGAATTGTTTATTGAGATCTGTGACTCTTAACTACATTTTTTATGGTATTTTTTTTAGAAAACAAGCTACTTAATGTTTGACAGGTACAATTTAAATATACATTTAGCTCCGTAACTACGAAAAAGTGTCTCATTCTTGCCTCCTTTAGGTTAAACAAGGTTGAGGTTGAATCTTTCAACAGGCAGTGATCCTGAACACCCATTTATATACAAATAAAAATGGCCGATAGGAAACAGAATAATCCTTTTCATATATTCATCCTAGTGCCTTGAACTAAACATAACTGAAAACTTGATAAGTGAGCTAAAGTGTTCTAATGAGCACCCTTCCAAAACTATGTTTAACTTGAACGGGGCTGTGTATTCTTGAAACTGAGGACATTCATTATTTTTTTTCAATATATTCTGTAGTAACATTTGTGGGATAACAGCTTGTCTATTGTTTAGTCTTACTGAAGAAACAACCACTTTATGTTTCATCTGCTGAATATGAAAGATCAAGCTTTACCAGAACACTTAAGCACGCCACTTAAGATGCATTAAGGGTCTGTTCATCATTGTTGAATGGCTTTTTCTATGCGGTTTGGACTATGGGGGTACAAACAGAACGATTGGCGAAGAGGACTCGATCAGTTACAGGGATAATGAGGAAAGCAAACAAGTCAAATTAGTAAATGATTGCAAATTTATGTATCCATTTACCATTCCAAGCAGGTACAAACAGTGATATGAGGGCAAGACAAAACTTAATCTAACGCAGGCAAAAAAAAACCAAATAAAATAAAACAGAAACAGGAATATCATAAGAAAAGCAACAGGCGTAAGTAAAAGAAATAAATCAATCAGTAGCAAGCATCACGGTGAGAAGAACACAAGTATACAGTCCCACTAGTAAATAATTAAAGGCATAATACATCTTTCTAAACCCTAAAGATACAAACAGGAAGTTCTTGGCGTAATATGGATTTTGACCACTTGCTCCCCTTGGGGCAAGGAGGGTAAACTGCAGAGCATGATGTCAATTTGAAAATACCTTTGTGAGAAGACCCAAGACTGTTTCACGTAGAAGATTTTACCATTAAGCCAAGCAAAACACACCAGAGTCCTTGTTTACTCCCAGGATTTGTTTGTTCTAATACTTAACCATATAAAATTATACTAAATGTGTCACCGTTGCGACACAATGAATCTGTTTCTTTTTATTCAGAATCATAGTCAGAAAACTTGATGCTGATGGAAATAACTTATGTAATACATGGAATAGACACACAGATACAGAGACAAAAACGATATAAATAGAGATATTAAATAAAATTAAAATAAAAGCTGTAGAAAAAATGTGAATATACACCAAATGCTGGGTATAAATACTATGTATAAGTTAGTTGAATCAGAATCAGAACATTTTATTAGTCCTGGAGGAAACTGCTTATGTGATGACTGTCAAAACGCACAGGCACAGAGACAGTAACATAATATAAAATCTAATATATAATATAATAGATTATAATATAATATAAAGTCTAAAGAAAAACTTAAATAAAAATATTTAGAAAGAAAAAAGCTCAATATATATACCTTATGCTACATGCAAAAATGCTTGGCACAAATAGTATATATAATTAATGCAGTTAAGTGAAAAACTACACACATAAATGGTAGTTACAGTAAGTTATTGTACTTTGTACAATTAGTAAATTTAAGTAATGAAAAAGTCATGTAGCACATGAAGACTATTGCACATAAGGTTTTGCAAGTAATTAAGGGATTTAGCAAACATCACATAATATTACACATAATGATAATCCTTTAGCAACCAGTAAGAACAGTAAACAATATTGAACATATTATTATTATTATTATTATTATTATTATTATTATTATTATTATTATTATTATTATTATTATTATTATTATTACAGGCTATTGCACATATTATTGTGCATGTGTGTGACAGAGGGAGGAGTTGTAGAGTCTGATGGTGGTGGGAATAAAGGATTTTTTGCAGGGCACTTTAAGACAGGGTGTTTGAGGCTAAACAGTCCTTTTACATGTTCTTCAGTACCCCACTTAAGTCTCTTAGCGTCTGCCATTTTCCTGCTGCCACTCCAGCACTCCACTGCATAGAAAGCATAGAAAATGGCATTGGCCACAGTTTTGTGTTACAGACACTAAAAGAGTCTAAGTACAGGAAGTACAACCTACTTGGATCTATCTTGTACTTAGACCAAACCAGCTTGTTGTCAATGTGTAGACATGTCCACATTCACCACCCTAATGGACAGGGGAGGGGCAGGATATTGTGATCTTTGTATGTCCACCACCAGTTCTTTAGTCTTTTATAGTAGGGCTGCAGTTAATTCAGCTCACACCAGTCCAAAAAACTACCCACAGCCATCCTGTATTCCAAGCTCCATCTCGGTGCCAGACTTACATCCCTGTATTAGCATATACTGTGGCCTATCAGTCAGGTAATCTGAAACTAGAGGGGCATGAACTGGCATAGCAGAGCGCTTGCTCTTGGGTGTTCATTTGTTAAAAATGTTCAGCTATTTTGCCTTTAGAATCAAGATCATATGATATATCATATACTGGGATATACAGTTTATATCATATACTGTGAGTTAGAATACTCACTGCAAAGGCCTTCCACTGGGTTTTAAAACGTGGATACAGGTATTTGCACCTATTCATCCAAAAGAGCATTAGTCAGGTCTGGTACTAATGATGGGTGATAATTCCAATTCATCCTTAAGATGATTAATGGAGTTCAAATCAGGGCTCTGTGCACTTTGTATTAAGTGTATCTGATATAATGTAACAGTGCATTAATACATTGTAGCTTTGGGTTAACTTCTGTTCATTAAAAAAGGCCAGGCATGTCCGAAATGTACATACAGCTGTCTCTACGATACAGATGAACTGTGACGTTGTACCACAGAAAGACGACGTGGCAAAGAGGCGTTTTAAAACAGAGCTAAAGGCTAAAGCGGTTCATCGCGATCGCAACCCTAATTTTCTAGGGGAAACGGAGAACTGGTGTTTAACATAAAAATTTTGTGATTTTTGAGTTACTTAACGATTTTCCGTGCCCTTAGGGAAGTATGGCATCACCTGCGAGTAATAGTTCTGTGGGGAAATGGGAGCTAGTGAGGAAAGGCAAGAAACACAGCAGTACTGCAAAGTGTCACAATGACAAGAAGTCCAGTGGTGGTGGTGGGAGGAAAGCACTGAGCGAGTCAAATTTACCGAGACTTGACCTATATCGTAAGTGAAGCGTTTATTGTATTAATTTATTTGTTGAAAATGACCATTTCTCAGACTAAAGTGCTGTACCGCTGGAGAACGACCCGGGTTAGGTCCTCTTGCTCTAGTCGCGCTAAGCACGTTAGCCGTTCTGTCATTCGCCGTAGTGCAGAACGACACATTACTCAAATTATTTTGTGTTGTTAAACAAACACAAAAGAGAGCGATTTAAAGCAAGTGGTGTTCGCGAACGCGGGCCAGACCAACCACCGTCAGCCCTCTGCTTGATTCGGGTCACGTTACCTCAAGCAGTGTAAAGCTAACAGGGATTCTCGTTAGTAACGAACGTTATTAATTCGTTACATATTTTCAAGAATGTGTGCACATGTTACAAAAGGTTTTTATAGAAATGTATAGAAATCTAACTTCAATTTTGCACCATGACGGTCATTGTACGTGCTCATGAACCAGCACGCTAGCTAAGGGCTAGGCTAGCTAAGGGGAGACATGTTCTCTTTTATACGAAACTTTTGTCCACAAAGAGCATTCAATCCGTTGTTTTAGCTGTATTTAATAGTGTGGACGCACGCTTTATATAGGCAGTCATTGCAAAAGCCGTTTTTCTAGACTAATCTTCATGAGCAAATCCCGTCATGTTAACAGAAACTGCACACTTGCTTTTTGTAATTTCTTCAACATTTAAATATTTTCCTTTTTTGTCCTAGTAAATTATCTTACATACAAAAATACTGGAGTTTCACAACGTTGTCACCATCTGTGCCTCAAGGTTTTGCTCTAATTTTGTACACAAAGAAGACCTATGACGCTTATCATATGACTGTATTCTTAAGGACGTTCACATTGTTTTTCACATTCTTCTAAAGATTTTCCTCCTCAAAATGAACAGAAATCAGTAAATGTTATAGTGCTGGAACATCTCAGACGTAGGCTATTCTGCACAGCATATTAGCATGTATTAATCTTACATTAGTCTTAATCTATAATATATATCTTTTTTTAATAGTGAGTTTTTGTATTTCTAATGGACTATTCTTTTCATGTCAGTGTTTGTTTTTGGTTGGTGTAATTGAGCTCCAGTGCACCTATCAAGGCTAGTAGGAGACGTTCTCTCTTAAAGGAAACTTGGATAAGAATAATATTGTAACTTTTTACATACTTGAGACAACTAACCAGATCAGCAACAGTTATCAGACTCTTTACTGTTAACTTGGAGCTCACCAAATAACTGTTGTTTATGATTTCCCATAATCCCTGTTCATTCACCAAATTCTTGTTATATATAGTAGCTTAGTGTGTGCCATGATTTGGTCAAACTCAGTAACTTCTATGTCATCTGCAAAAGCCCTGGATATCAGTAGAGTTCAGAGTTTTGAAATTTGTTCATTAATCCTTAGTTTCGCTCTGGGTTGCTTTCTTACTCCTTTGGGGAATAACATTGCAAAACAACGATTGAAGTTATTCAGTCTCTCCTTTTGCACACTTCTTGCAAAATAACTGCTGTAGGTCATCTATTTTTTTCTTTTCCAGTAAGCTCTCCTTTTCATTCATGTCTCTTTTCTTACGGTTTAATCGCAGCGGCTGTGAAGATGTCCGAGACTACATTTGAGGGCTTTGAGAAGATTGGGAAGAAGCAAAATAAAGAGCAGGTTCCTCCACCAGCTGAGGCTCAACAGAAAAAGCCGAATGCAGGCAAGCAGAACAAAACGCCCCCCTCTTACAGCAGCCCAAAACGGAGCAACTATAAAACCTTGGAGGAAGCTGTTAAAGCTGTGAGTATAAGTGTACTCATTCTTTAAAAAGTATTCTGTAGTCTTCCCGAAGATAGCATAATACCATGAGGGTCTGGAACTCGTTCTCGTAGAAGTGTATTATGAAACCTAAATGAAATTCATTGATTAAATCGATTTTGCACACATTTCCTTTCAATTTGTTACTTAACCCAGATGTAGTTGATCATCCAAGACTTATCTGTTGTCCAGATTTCCTTCATTTTGTACTGGAGCTACAACGCAACATTTTTTAACAATCATTAGACGTCAGTTGTCACCCAAATATTTTCCTGAAATACATCCCCAGGGCTTCTGTCAAACCTGTCAAAAAGCATCCTATGACTAAAGTGAGTTTAACTTTCACTGTTTGTCAGCACCTTTGCTTTTATAGCTCTAGCACTGAACTGATAAAGCAGAATTTGTCTTTGAACATGTCTTGTCTGGTCAGCTAGATATGGGGTAAGTGGAGGACTGTAATTTTGACAATTTGTGATTAACCTTTTCCTTATTCCTGTAATGCAGCTGAAACACAAAAATACTTGCCTACAGTCAGTAACTTTCACAGATTCAGTCTGATTTTGAAATGATACACTGAATTCTAGGTAGCAAATGCATAGTTGAGTACTCATCAGTTTTTGTGTTATTTGGGCAAGGCTTAGGTGATGGGTTCATCATCATTACAAGCGAACATTCAACAATCTCAGTGTGTGTGGGTGTGTGTGTTTAGCTGGATGTGGGAGAGTTAAGGCAGCAGCTTGAGAAGAGTCAGACTTTGTTCCCTGAGAACCCTTGTGTGTGGGTGAAGGATCTGGCTGGATATCTCAACAGCAAACTCATGGCACCAGACATAGATCCCACACTCAGCAGCCATACTCATGGTGGGTGTCTAAAATTTGTTTTGTTCACTGTGATGGCTTATTTCAGTATTTTAAAATGGCAAATCTTTACAGAAGTAACAAATATTATTATGATTCATTTATGCGAAGAACTGACCTATTGATGAGGCAAATTTAATCAGTCTAGGAGCATTTTAGTGTGCTTTGGTTTGTCTTTAAATAATATTTTTACTTGTTTTAAGGATAATCTTTGTGTTTTTGGGGATAAAGGAGAAGTTGGGTGTCAAATGGACCTGAAACATGACAAGTATGAACTTTTGTCACGTAGCCCACCTTGCCCCCCACTTTCCGATACACAGCGTTTTAGCTGATGTTCACCTCAAGGCTCTACTTGGTTGATAACGTATGGTATGTGCTATCACATAGCCATAGCTGATAAATTGCTATTTTTACGCCATTAAGCGTTTAGGCTAAAAGTAGCTCCACATTTCATTTCTAGAATTCAGAGGGCCCTTATGTTTAAAACGAGACATTGAGAACTTTGAAAGTGCACAGGTAGTTTATTAAAAAGACAGTAACTTCAGCGAATTTTCTGGTCGCCACCATCTTGAAATTAAAGCACGATAATTTGACTGACGAGCATGAACGAACAGGTAGGATAGGGCAATTGATGTACTCACATTAAGCCATCCTTGCAAGATTTGTCAATTCCTGTTGCACCAAATCCAGTCTACGACTACTGTGAATATTCACCTGACTAATCAGCTTTAGTTTCGGTCGTGCTCGTCAGTCGACTGATCATGCCTTAATTACAAGATGGTGGCAACCAGGAAATTCGCTGAAGGTACTGTCTGAATAAAATACCTGTGCACTTTCAAAATTCTCAATTTTAAACATCAGGACCATCAGAATTCTAGAACTGAATTTTGGAATACCAAACTTCTCCTTTCAAACTACCCTTCAGGCATTTTTTTAAATCTGGTAAATGTTCACTGTTGGTAAATCATAAAAAATATATATTTTGTAAAGAAAACTGGATTGACGGGTTACCCATTTTTAGTTCTTTATTTGATAAACTGTTTTGTCACAATTATTTGTATTATAATAAGTCATTGTTAACTTACAAAATTAGGGTAGCTGTTTTTGTAAAGTATGAAAACAGAAGTAGTATCTTAAACATCAAGATCTCTGTGTAGATTATCCATATTGTCTTGCGGGGAAGGAGCTGCGCAGCATTATAAAAAGCATTCTTGGAAAAAGCACGGACACTCTGCAAGACTTCTTTGACCACTGCATATTCACCATGCTCCGAGAGTTAGACAAACAAACAGGTAATATGCACATAATTGCAAAGCCAGCCTTACTAGTAATTTGAATTATAAGTAATCACATATCATAATATTGTGCATATATGTAATGTTTTTCTGTGATGGATATTGTGAATTTGTTTAATTTACTAGCAGTGTGGCTTCCCACTTGTGTTCTTTGACAGGTGAACCGCTGCATGGCTATCGGATGTGCATTCAGGCAATCATGATGAACAAACCCAAAATAGCCACAGTTAACTTGTCTGATGTGAGTTCAAATTCTGGCCCTGAAGACCACAGGTTTAGAGGACATGCTAACAAGTTTTTTTTCTGATGAGACCCCATATAGTTTATAGTTGACCTCAAATTACTTCATTAAAATTGTCTTTGTGCTCTCTGTGTCTACCACAGCACCTGGAGCTTTTGCGCTCCCACCAGAATCGGCCGACAAAATGCTTGAGCATCATGTGGGCTCTTGGTCAGGCTGGCTTCTATGATCTTTCCCAGGGCATTAAAGGTGAGGAGAACCTGGGTGGGAAGAAAAATAGATAAACTGTGAAAAACCAACGACAATATGCGTGAGGATCATTGCTATACAACTGTATTTTAATGCTACTTGTTGCTGCTTTCTCTATTACAGTCCCTGAGCATATCTCCTAAATTAGTCTGACCGGATGTCTTGCCTGGAATGACTCAAGTGTTGCTTTTGTAAATTGTATGTTTACTTTTGTATTTTGTAGTTTGGCTGGGCATCATGCTGCCTGTTTTAGGAGTGAAAAGCCTGTCTGCCTATGCCATTGCATACCTGGAGAGACTGCTCACGTGAGTAACTGTTGTAGTTTAAGGGTATGTGGTTTGCTCATGTTTCATAGCCACGTGTGTGGGTGGTAATTCGAAAGATTGATGCTTCTTGCTCAGCAAATTCTAAATCTACTGTGTGTGTCTGTTTGTGCCTTTAAGGCTTCATGCCAACTTGACAAAAGGATTTGGAGTAATGGGACCCAAAGAATTCTTCCCTCTTCTGGACTTTGCTTATATGCCTAAAAATGCCCTGGCAACAAGGTAAATATAAATATACAAGGTTCAGCTAAGAATCAATGTATTGATGTATCACTGCCTTATACGTCACGCATGCGCCAACTTCCCTAATCAATCAATTGATTTTGAATGTTGTGGTCCATGGCTACTGGACATAACTTTCAA
The DNA here is from genome assembly GCA_037577295.1 of Ladigesia roloffi. NCBI lineage: Eukaryota > Metazoa > Chordata > Actinopteri > Characiformes > Alestidae > Ladigesia > Ladigesia roloffi. The sequence continues at coordinate 24,738,247 of JBBKCR010000122.1, read as the reverse complement.
AAGAAGGGTTAAGTCTAAATAAATGTAATGAATAAATACGAGGTAGTTAAAGGAAGACAAGTATTGTCTTCACCCATTAACGCTGTTTAAAAAAAAAATTAATTGGTCCCTGTTTCTAATTTTAAAAGACCAAAGTATCTATAAGCCTGTTTCTGTGTGTGCGCGTGTGCGCGCTCTCTCATGTTGTGTACCAACAGCACACATCACGAGAGAACTCGAGCACCCGAGCACACAACACGAGAGAACTCGAGCGCTCACACACACAACACGAGAGAACTCGAGCGCTCACACACACAACACGAGAG
>JBBKCR010000122.1:24677632-24702632 GCA_037577295.1 Ladigesia roloffi | reverse complement strand
ATGTGCGCCTTCATGGATGCACAGGGCTTGGTGGATGGCTGCATCACTAGTGATGGAGACGCTTTTCTTTACGGCGCTCGAACTGTCTACAGAAACTTCAACATGAGCACAAAGGTTTTTTCTTACACGCACTATAGGGCTATTTTTTAAGGTGGATCACCTTTCTTGGGGGGAAGAAAACCAATAAATCATGCAGATCTGAAACCCAACTAAATATAACTTAATGAAAAAATGTTAATTACAGGTTCTGGCACCACCGTGTCCAGTTTTGCCAGCTAGCTTGAAACTAATATGGCTAAATTAAGAATAAGATTATTTGACACTACGTGCTAAAGAGCTAAATGGGGGTGGAGGGTGGGGGGTTAGGTAAGACAGCAGGCGTGACAAATTATCACAGAAAATAAAGAAATATAGCTACTAGCTACAATTGGGTTAAGTATTCTAAACTCAAATTATTGTCACATATTACAAACGAAAGTTAAACAATGGCTGATGCAAAAAAACTTAAGACGGTATCAGGTAAAAACATAATCACGGACTGAGTTTATGAATATAATACTTATACCACCCTAAGAAATTGATAAAAAAGTGCAAGTCTGTAACAAAATGTAACTTAGTTCCCACTCCTATTTATGGTTCTCTAAAACAGTAGTTCTCAAACCTTGTTAGTGTAAAGTACCACAGTTCCCCTTGTCCCTTTTAACTTACTCCCATCTACACTGATACTTTTTTAAAGTTATGGCCAGATTTGATAAATATACCATATTGAAAATGACTTTTCTCTACATCTGTTCTCTTGCAGGACCCTCAGATAGACTGCTACAAAATGTCCAGAGTGGAAACTGAGCTGCAACTAAAACGAGAGACACTTGTGGGCCTGGCCATCCTCCTGGGCTGTGATTACTTACCTAAGGTGTGTCTTCAACTGCATAGAAAAATCATGTGGTTTCCACCTTGGACAGGTACACAGTGCAGGTTCCCACAGGTCCTTAAAATACTTTAAAATGTGTGAATCTGAAGAAATAAGGTTTTGAAAGCAGGCATAAAGAAATACTGTCCTTAAATTATTAGGGAATTTAAATTTAAATCACAACTGCTATTAACGGGTTATTATTTTGCCACCACAATTTTGTTTAAAATTATGCCTACGCCGACTTTTAATTTGGTGAAAAAGTGTTTGTTCTTCTGTAGATTTTTGGCACCACATTCTTGTTTCCTGTATGTTGTCAACATAATGTGTGCGTAGCCGCTTGCAGAGCAAGCACACCATTGTTCTTCTTAAGTTTTACGTTTATTCTTCTTCCGTTCACTCATTTTTGGCATGCTACTCTTTCCAGAGTTCCAACTCTGACACGTTGGGACCAATCTCAAATAACATGCTGTTCATAGCTGTTTGTTATATCTTGTCGTTACTTTGTTATTCCCATTTTTCTGGTAAAAAAATTCCCATAGGGAGTGAATAGCCCCTTGTCTGAAACCCATCAAACTTCATGTGATACCTCAGGCCAACTTCCCCGACACACAAACGAGGTCCGTGATGACCTGCAGTCGTCTTTTCCTTCTTTGCTCATTCTTTTTTCCCCAATTCACTTCCACTCATTTTTAACCCACTGAAATGAATACAGTTTCAGAAGAAACAACTTTCAGGCTCCATACAGTGAACAAACCTAATGAAACTTCATATGAGACCTCATGCCATGCCCCATGACCGGCCCAGTTCAAAACTTCTTCAGGCCACAGCTACCAGGCTAGTTGGTCAGACAACTGCTGCATATGAGCAAGCGCACTTAGCATATTCTCTGCGGAAATTCAGGCTAAAATTTCATAAAACAGTAATGTACATCCTTATGTATGTTGCGTGGACATATCCATGCATTGTGGATATAAATGTAGGCTGTGATGTTATTTACATGAATGTAGGCCATACACACACGGTTTGTCCCAACCACCTCTATGCTATTTACAGCCTTTTATTGCTTTGCATCTAAATTGTTCATTAATAACATATTCAGCGTTAGCAATAGGTAAATGCTGGCGTGTGATCCTTAGATTTGAGGATATTGGTACTTTAAAGTCCCTGGAAGGTCCTTGATTTTGAAGTTAACCAAGATGTGGGAACCCTGACAATGATATCTATTTATAAGGACTTTACGAGAGCTAAATGCTTCCTTTCGTCTGCTCTAGGGTGTTGAAGGTGTTGGTAAAAAGCAAACACTGAAGCTGATAAACAATCTGAATGGACAAACTCTTCTTCAAAAGTAGGTACACGGGTGTACAGAGGAGGGTTTTAAATGTTTTGTTTTTAGTTATGTAAACGTGACTGTTGGTCCTCAAATTTAATCCCTTAATTTAGATAATTGTGTCTTAGTCTCCTCTCCTTACAACCCACAGTGCTGCAAATTTCACCATTCCCCACTCCAATGCACACCAATCCTAAGCTAGATCATGAAAAATTCCATAATTAGTTGATGAGTCTTTGAGTGTAGCATCCAGGAATACCCAAATACAATTTATACAACTCATATAATTGAATTTCTTAATTATTAATCATTATTAAATGATTAAATAACATGTTTAATCCCAAAGATAGCCACAGTTATCGGAGTCCATGTTGTGGGTCACAGGATGTAATAACTTGCTCCCTGATCACGTTTCAGTTTAAATATATTAAACGTTTGATTTATCTGACTGTAATCTGGATATAAACCTAGGTGAAATGTGAATACAACAACAAAAACTTTATTTATAAACCACTTTAAAACAACCAAAGCTGACACAAAGTGCTGTACAGTGAGACTGAAATAAACAATGTTCATGAAAATTGAGAAGTTAATAATAATAATAATAATAATAATACTAATAATGATAAAAAATAAATAAAAAAGGAGTAAATAAAATTAATCAAATTTAAGTCTCACGGAGGCCAAAAGCCAACTTATAAAAATGGGTTTTAAGACGTGTTTTAAACATTGGCAGTGAAGGGGCCTCTTTAACCGCTATTCCACGTTTTAGACGCCACAACAGAAAAAGCCCTGTCCCCTCTGAGCTTCCTCCTGGATCTCGGTACTTCCAGGAGCAGCTGTTCAGAGACGTAAGAGACCGGCACGGTGTGTAGGGAGGAAGCAGCTCAGAGAGGTAAAGCGGGGCAAGGTTGTGAAAACATTTAAAAACAAACATAATAATTTTTAAATCCACTCTAAATGGGTCTCATCAGTTGCAAAGAAGAATTAAGAGCAAAGAAAAATATTTCTTGTTGTCATCTGTTAGTACCAAGACAACATGTTTGTTTGGTTTGGTGTGTCCAGTACAGCAGTCACATACAAGTTGAGTCCTTCTCTTCAGACAACCATTTAACCATGCCCTTACATAACCCTAGTTTTAAAAAAAGGCCATAATCTAATTTACATAAATTTACATTATTGCTAATTCCCATTACTCAACGAACACTGCATATTTCTCATCAATACTACCAATATTTCTTATTATACTATTTTAAATACTTTTTTATTAGAGAAAAATAGTTTGAATTACATTTTAATAACTGTTTAATACTATTTATTTGTTTTTTGTAACTGAAGAAATCCATAAATAAAAAATCATTTTAATACATAAATATTTGCTTTAGAATTTAGGATACAAAATGGGCTTTATATAATGATTTTTCAAGTAATCTCTGCAAAAGAAAACATTGTTAAATGCTTTTAGGTTATTCAGATGACTTGAATGGTGTACACTCGGTTTGCTTTAAATCTCTGAAAATCAGTTGCAAAATGTGAAATGACTCACGCTTCCAAATGTGTTAGAGGTCGACCGATATGAGTTTTTCAGTAGCCGATGCCGATATTTTGGAGTCAGGGTCAGCCGATGACCGATATTTTTTTGCCTAATATTTAAAAGTTCCCCCCTCTATTGGAGGTAAAATATCACACTAATAACACAAAGATAAATACACAACATTTCTCAACTTGCCATTTATTGAATAATGACTTAAATATAAATATAAACACAGCAGCATCAAAATATTTTGTGCAAGCAAGTAGCATGGGCCACGTGTTCCACAGCAACAATAATACTGGGTAAATCTGCGTAGTGCACTTGGATATCGGCCGATGCCTATACATTAAAAAATGCCAAATATCGGCCTGATATATCGGCCGGCCAATATATCAGTCGACCTCTAGTGTTAATGTAATTTTTTAATTTAATGTAAGTAGGTGTAATTGTATTTTGCAGTTTTGTAATCAATCAGGCAACTGATCTGTATGACATATAGAACTTTTTTATTTTAATATTTATTCAACGCAGATTGACCCGTGTTATAACTGACCAGTTGTGTTTCTTTGTGTCTGTATGCTTAAGGTTCAGTGAATGGAAGACAGACAGTTCAGTGACTCACGAGAGTATTATGAAGAGTGTTAGGCATTGCCTGGTCTGCCGTCATCCTGGTGAGATTCATTCACCATATGGATGAGCATAATTGTGCTTCACGTTGCAGTACGATCATCACGTTTTAATTTACCAGTATTACCAAATGGTATAATTACCAAAATTAGATATTTCTCCATTCTAGGTTCTGCAAAGTCTCATGAGCAGAGTGGATGTGTGTTCTGCGTCAGCACACAGTTCTGCCAGCCTCAGGACTACAACTCCCAGTGTCCTTGTGCTCAGCATGTTCGCCAAGACTCCTCTGTGGAAAGTATCATTAAAAAGTATGTTAACATCCAATTTTACTTTCAAAAAGGGACAAACATATACACCATTACAATTATCATATTTTTAAAAACTATTAATAACTTTTGAACTATTATTCAAAATGGAATTGAAGTAAATAAGATCTTCTACATTTATCTCCTATTATCTACAGGAAAACGCTTGCATGTGCCAGGTTTCCTTTTACAGAGGTCAGTATATCAGTACAGTATGACAGTAATTGCACTTCAGTTCAGATATGTTTGTTGTTGACAAAACAGTAACAATGAGATATATTATAACAAGAGAAAAATAAAGAGAAATATGGCACAATATATATTGCGCTACACATAAACTGCATTATTTAAAGCATGGAAATCCTGTGAATGTGTTTTAAGTTACAAGATCATCCTATATTGTCTTTATGTACAAGTTTGTTTAGCCAATTCAACTGATCTACTAATAATTATTTTAAAAAGAATAGTGTTTCAAAAACCCTTATTTTGAATTACAAAAAAAAGACTTTTCTTATAGGACAAATGTAAAATAAAAGAGAATTAACATAATTCAAGACATACAGCAACACATCTCCTGGATCCTGTCTGATCTGACTTTGTGTGATTTACTATTAACTCTTCTCGTCTCTCAGATCATTAGTGAATTTCTGGTTCCAAAGGACAAAACTGTGCATTGTTTCAAAAGAAGGAAACCCAACATACTCCTAATGCAGGTACTAGATCCTATATTCTTTATTTGTCCTAAAGGTACATAGTGAAAATAGACACATTTTCTTGTCCAAATAGATTTAGGGCTCTGTGACTCTTCACAGACTGACTTGTGGCAAAGCTGACATAATTTGAGGTAATGACTCATTCTTTCTGCCAGTGGTTATCAATGTAGACCAGGGGTCACCAACATGGTGCCTGCGGGCATCAGGGGGCCCCAAGGACCACATGAGTAGCTCACCAACAGGTCCAAAATATAGCACAACTCGCCAGAGAGCAATGTCTAATGCGTAATTTTATCCTGTTGTTCTTCTTTAATCACATTTGCATCTATATCTTTTTGAGAAAGACAATATCTAAAAAAAACCCAAAAGCATTTAAAACCTTTATTATACATGAAGTTTAGGTAAACTCTGTATTAGTGTATGAAACTGGTAGCCCTTCGTGTGACTCAGTACCCGTGATGTAGCTCTCAGTTTCTGAAAGGTCGTGACCCCTGATATAGACTATGTATCCTTAGCTTAACAATTAGAAGTGCTGTCCACATTTGTTTATTTTCAATACAACAATATACACATTATACCGTGTATCGAAATGCTGTTTCACCCCAAGCCCCCCATGGTGCATTTATAAGAGGATCAAAATATAACTACAAGATATAGAAATTACAAATAAATAATAACTAAATTTAAATAAGGTAAAAAGGTACTGATAATAGCTAATTCTATAAAAGTTTTCTGATTCTGATTCTGAAACAGTAATAAAAACAGGACAGGAGACAAAGTGGTCATGAGCAATTTCAGTAAAGTGACACTTTGTGCAGGGGGTTTTTAAATACCGGGTTCAGATTATTTCCATTATATTTTACACAGACAAGACCAAATAAACATATTGATCCAATGTCCATGTTGTAGTGCATTTATGAAGGTTTATGTTGTTTTCATTGAGTCTTTTGGTGAATATTGTTTGAAGGTGAACAGTCCAGTTTGTATTGTAACAGTGTTTGTGTTTATAGATTATATGTTTATTTATTATGTGTTTATATATTATGTGTTTATATATTATATGTTTATATATTATGTGTTTATATAATGATACCTGGATATACCTGCCCAGTATCATACATTTTTCTCAATTTTGTCTGCCAGAACTTTGCTCTGGAGAAAATGGAGTGGCAAAAACACTATACCAGTGAGAAGGTCCTGGCAATGATCACCTACACAGAGCTTATAAACAGAAGACATGGAACAGAAAACACAGGGCAGATACAACCCCTTCGGTCTGTTTCTCCCTTATTATTATGTGGCAAATCAAATAAGTTAACTTTTACTAAATAGGTATATGTTTAACGAAAAGAGACAACTGTTTTATACAAAACTAGTCATTTGTATCCAAACAGAATATACAAGCGGCGCATAAGAAATGGGATTTCCTGCTTTGAAGTCCTCTGGCGCAAACCAGGTGAGACAAAACATTTCCTTTGTCTGGGAAATGGTGAGTATCTAAGAAGTCCCGTTTCAGTATTATCACTGTGTCTGAGGGCTGAGAAGCGTTCAGGTTTAACTGCTCAGCTCAGTAACTTGCGGTGTGCAAAATCTGAAGCCGGTAGACTTAATAATTTAAAATTTTTTTGTGCTTATATAGTTTGTGCTTATATAGTTTGAGGCATAGTTGTTTGTCTGCAACAGTACAAGTGTGATGAATGTCACTGCTGGTCTTGTTAGTGTCTTGTTGTGAAGAGAGATGTGAATAAGGTGTAGGTGCTGTGATTTGCGGGCCACAGGTGACGGAACAAATGTATCACCCCTGAAGTGCTAAACCTGCTTCCTCTATGCACTCAACTTTGATGACTCCCCCTCTGTTGTACAAGCCCTTGAGAACGCACACTAGCGTAAATCATATTAATTAATACAGTAATGATAAAAACCATTCCAAAAAAACTATACCAAAAGTAAATATTCAAATAAGGAAATAAATATCACATTTTCTGCTAAATTTAGTACACAGTTTGTATTTATTTTCTGAGTTGAATATGTTGAAAACAAAAACAAAATAACTCAAATATAAGTCAAGAGGACAAATGAGGCCTTGATATCAGTTTCATTGTTTATTTTTCTGAATAAATGTAATAATTTAACAGTAAATTAAGAAGTGTATTCTCTGTAAAGGATTTGCACTTAATTTCACTAAAAATATGAAAACATTTTACCTAGGTTGAGCAAACTTTCGCAAACAAAGAATTTGGTTTTCCCTTGCTAAAACAAACAGTGTTTTGTTAATCAATCTTTTTAATTATCTTTTTCTAATGCATGTGTAGAATACAGTTAATTTCCCTGTGTTTAGAAATGTACAGGAACAGGACTTGAAACAGGCTTAACTTATAAGCTAATAGGATGATATTGCAGCAGATGCTCACGTTTTCAACAATTAGCTTTCTGTTCTACTAATTTACACTAAAATGTGTGAAAAATACTCTCTGAATTATTCAGCAGGTATGGTAGTTTGAGATAGAAAAATTATCCTAATCCTTTAACCATGCTCTCCCTAATTCTCCGTTTAGTTTCTTGTTACTACAAAAGAGTAAAATCACATTACAAGTTATATCAATCGCAGATGGTGATATCTCATTCTGTTGTATGTGTTAGGGTTATTTTTTAAAGCTACGTGTGATTTCTGCAGATCATTATGTTTTTCCTGAGGACAGTCCTCCAGAGGAGCCAGATGTGGTTCGGACAGTGGAAGAGGAGAACCTGTTCTCAGTCGCCTTTCCACACATGGTTCAGCTCTTCGACAAGGAACTAGCAGAGGCCAAGGAAAACAAATCAAAGAGTTTGTACCATTTTCTATCTCTCACACATTCATAAAATCACTTTTCTCTATTTTATTAACATGTTCAAAGTGTCTTTAAATGCTGTGTTGGCTCCTAATTTCCTTTTGAAATATGAAAGCCACGGCTTTGCATTATTGTTGTAACACATATGATAAGTAAAACAAATATTACTAACATATCCATAATACACGGCATCATATTATTACAATTCACATAAGAGATATATACACCCAATAGGTATATGGCTATATACACTGAAAGCTTAGTATTTGACCATCTTAAGTTGAACTGTTGAAATGTAAACACTCATTTCCCAAAAGTCAAGCCCAACCACAATTTTTTTAATACAACTTCTGGGCATGAGGGTCATTTTTCCAATGATTCTTGTTTGTGAATGATAAACAAGAACAATCACATGCTGATAATGTGTAACGCTGCTTGTTTAGCATTGGGAAAATGTGGCCCTGAGAGTTTTTGAGTTATTTAAGTAGACGCCGTTTCTGTAGAGGCACAGATCAAGTGGCTGTTGATTTAAGACACTCTGGGCTTTAGCTCATTACTCTCTTACACTTGCACTGTCAAATCCTTGCAGTCCCCCACATTTTGATTACCACAAGGTGTTGCACTGTGGTCCATGCACATTTATTCACATTCACACCATTGTATTTTTATAAACTGCAGAGAGAGTGTCCAGAGTGACTAACTGTAGGACTGAGAGGACTGAGGTCACAAAAAACAACACAATATAACTCCAAGTCAGTCACACTTATGTGAAATCAAACTGTTGCTTAGGAATCAACACTGATTGACAATCAATTCCTAATGCTGTTGTGCAAATGGAATACACAACAGGTGGAAAATATAGGCCATTAGCAAGACCTCCCCAATATTATAGTGGTTCTACAGGCGGTGACTACAGACCACTTCTCAGTTCCTATGGTTTCTGGCTGATGTTTTGGCCATTTTTGAATACTGGCGGTGCTTTCACCCCAGTGGTGGCATGAGACGGAATCTACAGCCCATACAAGTGGCTCAGGTAGTGCAGCACATCCAGGGGGGCACATTAATACGAGCTGTGGCAAGAAGGTTTGCTGTGTCTGCCAGTGTAGTGTTCAGAGCATGGAGGTGCCACGCAAAGACAGGCCAGTACATCAGGAGATGTGGAGGAGGCTGTTGGAGGGCAACAACCCAGCAGCAGGACCTCTACCTCCACCTTTGTGGAAGGAGGAACAGGAGGAGCACTGCCAGAGCCCTGCAGAATGACCTCCAGCGGGCCATAAATGTGCAAGTGTCTGCTCAAACAGTCAGAAACCGTCTCCATGAGGGTGGTATGAGGACCCGACCGCCAACAGGTGGGGGTTGTGCTTACAGCCCAACACCGTGCAGGACTTTTGGCATTTGCCAGAGAACACCAAGATTGGCAAATTTGCCACTAGTGCCCTGTGCCCTTTACAGATGAAAGCAGGTTCACACTGAGCACATGTGACAGACGTGACAGAGACTGGAGACGACGGGAAGAACGTTCTGCTGCCTCCAGACCTGCATAACCGGTTTGGCAGTGGGTCAGTAATGGTGTAGGGTGGCATTTCTTTGGGGGGCCACACCGCCCTCCATGTGCTCGCCAGTGGTAGCCTGACTGCCATTAGGTACCGAGATGAGAGACAATTCTAGACCTCTTGTTGTTGGAGAGTGTCAGCAGTTCCTGCAAAACTAAGGCAATGATGCTGTGGTCTGGGCCGCTGGTTCCCAGACCTGAATCCTATTAAGCACACCTGGGACATTGTCATGGTGTCCAGGAGTTGGCGAATGCTTTGGTCCTGAGAACCCTCAGGAGACCATCCACCGCCTCATCAGGAGCAAGCCCAGGTCATACAGGCACGAGGAGCCCACACACACTACTGAGCCTCATTTTGAGTCGTTTTAAAGACATTCCATCAAAATGGATTAGCCTGTAGTGTGTTTTTCCACTTTAGTTTTGTATGACTGGGCCGATGAATTTGATTTCCATTGATAATATTTTGTTATTTTGTGGTCAGCAAATTAATCTATTTAAAAAACGAAGTATTTGAAAAGAATAGTTCATTGATTTCTTCTCTTTGTGTTCCCTTTATTTTTTGTTTATGTGAGAAAGACAGAATCAAAGAAACTGAAAAAATAACTGTAGTGCCCAGATATTTTACCTATGGTATTTTAGCTTTTTCACAGCTTATTAAATTCAGCAAATAAATGGTGATTGTGCACTAGAAGTTAAGCTTGTTATTTTTGTTTTGTGTGTGTGGATTTGCGTCTGTGTTCCAACCTTTTTTAACTTTTAGATCAGACATACACCCTGATGTTCAAATCGTGATCTTTTAATATTACTATTTTTGTTCTGTGTTTTCTTGAAGTTGATTTCTGAGCACATGTTGTGTAAGGGATGTGTGTCCTTTTATGTAACCCTAGGGTTCTTTGTACGTTTTTTAAGCAGTTTATAGTATAACATTTGCACTGATCTTTGGAGGATGCCCATCCTTAGGAAGTGTAACAATAGAGCTTGACTACAGTTTGTAAATTACCTAAATTTGGACTAATAGACTAATATAAATTCAGTTTTCCATGTTATTAAATTAATCTTGGCATCTGAAGTCCTTATCTTGTCATATTGCACTTGAACATAAATTTTATTTTAAAACTGCTACTGTTCAAATATCTTAGCCTGGGACACATTACTTAAGTAAAAGCGATTTCATATCAGAGTTTCACACACTTTTTAAATCTTTAAATATTGATTGCTTAAACAGATTTTATGCAGTGTAAATGTTTGTTTTAGTTAAAAATGCTGACTCATTCTCCATCATTTGAATTCTTAATTTCTCTGTATTAAGATGGATTTTGAAAATGGCCGCTAGGTTGTTCTTGCTCTATCTGTAAAACAGTATTATGTGACATTTGTTGTGTTCGGTTTGTTGGCAGGAAGAAAAAACAAGGCTGGAAAAGAGAAGTCAGCTGATTCTCCTGATGTGATTTCTGATCTCTTTGCTCAGATGTCACTACAGATGGCTACAGAACCCTCTGAGTCAGTCTTGCCCAATATAATCATTCAGGAATCCACATCATCTACCCTTGATGCCCCACAGCCCCAGCAAAAACCATCAAATCTGTGTGAAATCCAGCCAGAAGTTCCCCCTTCCCCTCGCCTCACAGACACATGCTCTCAGTCCCACAGCTCCCTCTCTGTATCTGCTGTGCTTAATGAACTGCAGATAAGCAGTATAGACTGGGATGCCTTATCCTTCACTGCTTCTCCATCTCCTCAGCCTCAGTGCAGTGTGGCTGAATTAAACCCAACGGAAACAATTAATGAAGAGCCCAAAACAGCCGAGGACGGCTCATTCACGGATCTCGTTTCAGAAGAAACAGAATTAGCAGCTCCACAGGCAGACTGTCTCACTGAATGCCCACCCAGGGAGAGGGTTATTATGAGGAACGTGATAAAGACTGCTGGCTCTTTGGATGTCAGAAAACACTCGACACTTGAGGTTAAGAATAGTGGTCCTGAACTTAAAAAAGCAGATTTATCTAAAAATTCTAACCTGCAAATTCCTCTCTACTCACAGGGTAAAAAAACAGGACCTAACCGATACAACCTCGCTACACAAACCTCAAAGGAAAAAACAGACTCCACTGAAGCTCAGCAGCCTAACGCGAGCCTCTCTCATCAAGTGCGACCCAAATACACATTTGTTAAACCAAAGCACTCCTTAACCTCTCATGTACTGAAAAGTGTCTCTGACACTAGTAATAACAGACCATCTAGTGACCAAGACCAGACAAACCAGAGAGTCTGCAAGAGAGGTATTTGTATTAATCATGGGTTTTCCAGTGAAGAGAGTGATACAGAGATCTACTTTGGAACAGAACAAAAGAAATGCAACTTAAAAGCAAGGTCAAAGCAACAGTTTGTTAAAAAGTCTGTTCCATTCCCTCTCCCGACTAAACAGGACAGAATCAATACGCCACCCATTAAAAAGCAGCTGAATATTGTGCATCCCGACTGTTTGTCAGATTCTGATAAAGATGATTCAGTTTTGACTGAGAGCCCCCGGCCGCTGGCAGAAAGGTTAAAACTGAAATATATGAAGTAAAAAGGGTGCTGTTCTACAGACTGTTTTAACATCTAGAGCGCACCAACCCAAAATTTACCAGCAAAAGCAAACGCTGAGTTTGACTGTCCTGCCTTTGTACTAATGGAGTTGATTAACCAGTGTAATGTTTTTTTTTTTGAGAAGTAAACGTGGCAGAAATGTTTTTACAAAAATTTGGTTTCTATATATAACCAACAGAAATGCTAATATTCGTCTGTACAGGGATCACTACCTTATCCTTCGAGGTGTTAGCATCCTGCTAATTTGTAATGAAAACCTGCAGCAACACCAGCCATCTAGCCATAATGAAGGGTAGAATGGTTTTGTTGTTTTTATTAATAAAATAACAGACTGGTGTTAAAGACATAAAATGGCTAAATGTGTGGCTTCCTTTCTGTGATGGGGACGTAAGCGTTTGGTCACTCCACACCACAATTTATTACCGAGCGACTGCTGCTGTAGCTTCTTTCTTCACCGCAGTGGTGCCATGTTGCACACCTTTGCAGACATGAAAGGCCTCCGCGAAGCGAAACGAACTGACAGCTGTTGTCCGTTGCTCTCTTCAGTTAATTTTTCTGGTAAATCACTTTTACCCAATGAGACTCCGAACAAAACTGCACATACTGCCAAGAGGCATGTTCTTTCCTCTGTCCGAGGATGTTAGCGCTGCAGCTTACCTCGCCTTACTGGACACGAGTCCCTCTTAATCACGTAAAGTCCCTGAAGTGTAGTTTGTCTACAGCATTTCCCCGAGACGTATCGCATTGACCTGTCAATGGCCGCCAGGTCCACTTAAAACTATTCTCCTACAAAAGGCAATCTAATTATTTTCTTTTCTTGGACTCATTACCACATCGTATCAACTTTATTCGCACCACGGTGACAATGAACGTCGTTTCTTCGTCCCGTTTTGTCACTTTGAGGTCTCTTTGAACTTTCTCAAAAGCTGCGAGCTCGTAAACTCTGCGTTGGTATAAAATCCCTCTCACCTGTGTGTGTGTGTGTTTTAACCACAAGCCAGAGTGAGAGACTACCTACGCTATGACAAGCCTCGCTGAGGAGCTCGTCCAGACTGATGTGGACCTCATGACTTCCAAGATAGTGTCCCAGTGGGACTGGAGGACTTTGAGTGACCTCCCACAGACCTCGCTGGTATACACATCCTCGTCCCCGGACTCTTCACCCCAATCCAGTCGCTCCTCTCCGGAGGAGCAGGGTGAATACTGCGAGCCGAATTTCGACAACTTTCCCTACAGCAGCCCACAGGGCATGAGAGCCAGGACCGACCCTCGGAAACACAAGCCGAAGATGTCGAGCAAGCGGCGCATGAAGGCGAGTGAGAGGGAGAAGCTGCGGATGCGAAGTTTGGCCGAGGCCCTGCACCAGCTGAGGGATTACTTGCCCCCGATCTACAACCGCAAAGAGCAGCCGCTGACCAAGATACAGACTTTGAAGTACACAATCGAGTACATCAAGGAGCTGTCGGACATTCTCAGCCAGGAGGAGCGGTCCTGAGTCTGAGCTCATTTACCTAACCGCTGACTCGCATCATGAACACTGCCAGCTGCGGTCTGTACAGATTTTAAACCTCCTTAATTTACTGGACTGTTCCTGTGCCACGATTCTGATGTAAATATTCCTACTGGCACTTGAATGTCGTTTCCATCTTCCGTTTATTTGGAAATTCTTGTGTTTTAATTGTTGAAGAAATTAAAGAGAGTTATTGCAGAATAAACTTTTTGGTACTGTTTGGTGTATTTGTTTTACTTAGAAACTAATTCCGAGATAGATACCAGAATAGATGGTGGAATTCAAAACTGTAAAAGTTATGTTACTCACCCTTAGTCACTGCTGGATATGTTTCATGTGTACAACTAAGATGAGTGATTGGCTGGGAAATAGCAATATCTTTGAATTGAAGTGGTATTTAACTATTACAAGCAACCAGGTGCTTCGGCTGAGCAAATACTTTGTCAAAACATCTGTGTATGCCTAAATGTCGCTGCCTACAAATATGATTAATTCTGCAAGGTAAACAATTTTGCAAACAAATATTCTTAATTATATTCATTTAAAATAGTTTAATCAAACCGCCAGTCTACATATAAAGTACATACTTGAGGGTTATATAGGCCCTTTTCATTTTTAAAATGTATCTTTTATACATAAATCCACAAAAGTTTTAGCTTCCTGCCTTTTGGTTTTTGCCATTACAACAAATATCCTCAATTTTAAATTCAGGCCTATCCTGAGCTAAATGCCCTTTTTTGAAACCTAAAACAAGAGTTGCTTTGGATGTTTTTAAATTAATATGTGGAAAAACTCATGTCCTCCTACATGTACCCAATTTCTCTGCAAGCTCTCATTGTAAAAGACAATCTAACCAGTGGCTCCCAGATAAAGTTAGCAACCTATAATCTCATGTTGTTTTAAGGTCATTTATGTACTGAAGGTGCTGGAACTCTGTAGAAATGTTTATATTTTTTACTTTGATTTTTCTTCTTATTATTTTTTTTATGCTTACTATTGTGCTTCTTCCTAGTTTTTATCTCTGCTGAAGTGTTATGAGTTCAAAAGGCTATAAGTCTTAGAAAACACCAAATTTGGAGATAAGGTGCTGTACTCTATTCAGGCATATATAGGTAGAAGCTACACAGCAAAGCTGATAGCACTTGTCCATAACTCTTGAGGTAATAAATGTCTTCCTTTATAGTGATCATTCATGAAAACCAAACCAAATGGCATAAAGTTCATCCTACAAAAATGGCAATATTTCACATAAATGTACTTTTGCACTCATTTTTTGCCTGAGTATTTATGTATTGGTGTCAAAAGACCCTGAATATTATTACATATCAAAAATACTGAAACTGATAACCCACATTGTACTAATAAATACTTCTGAATTAGTTGACTTAAACAGTCTCAACACAAATTTTTACTAAATGTATTATTTAGTCAGTCTTTTTTCAGTAGGCATCTGACAAGCTTTGGATTTACCACAAATCTAAATCCTCCTGCTTGGGAATATATTTGACTACATGAAATTTATTAATCTTTGCCTATTAATGTTTTATCCAGTTCTGACAAAAATTGAAAAGCCCATGCATTAGCTGATTCAAAACATCTGAATCATCTTTATCAGAATCTGACAAACAGTCGGGATGAGCAGTATTCAGCTGCTTCTTAATGGGTGGCGTATTGATTCTGTCCTGTTTAGTCGGGAGAGGGAATGGAACAGACTTTTTAACAAACTGTTGCTTTGACCTTGCTTTTAAGTTGCATTTCTTTTGTTCTGTTCCAAAGTAGATCTCTGTATCACTCTCTTCACTGGAAACCCCACGATTAATACAAATACCTCTCTCACTCTCTTGTGTTAAGTACGACTCAATTTTTTTGGGACTCCTTAATTAAAAAAAAAAAATAGGGTCAGTTTGCACATTACTGAATGACACAGCACTAAGGTTTTTCAATTTGCACAGACTTTCAGCCGTCTGCCATTGTTTTAAAACAGGAATAGAGACTTAAACGGACTTGAACGCTTCACGGCTCCACTGCAGGGGGGCGGTAGTTCATATCTCGGAGAGTTGTTCACCAGCCGCCATTTCAAACTGGCCCAGGATAGGGATGTAGGCTGACGTTGCGTTAAGGACATTTGATTTTACACATTTTCTTTCTTTTTTCGAGCGGACAGGCCAGATTGCGAACTCATCTGTTCTCGTTTTCTTTCTTGAGGTAAGCTCCAACTTATAGGATTGTAAATAACGTGACTTGTCGGTTTGTAGCAGACTTAGCCATGAGCTAGTCATTCGTAGCACTGCTAACTTGCGCCTCGTTGTGTTTACATTTATCTCCACATCACCACACTTATCCTTTTGATTGTTCGATAATTATTCCCTGACAAATGTATAAAACGTTCATTGGCTTGTCATTTTTGTGATCTGACGTTACTCTGTACAGTTACTTCTTCCCTGCGATCGCGACAGGTTATGTAACTTTTTGGTAAAACTATGAACTTATAATAATAGGTGCTTTGGGAATATGGCAGTACTCAATACATCTCACCAAACAACAGGGTAGCACATTAAACTATACATAAAGTTCAGTCTGTGTGTCACAAGAAGATGTTATCAGTACAATTTTAACCAAGTTAATTTTGACAAACATCTTTGCACAAATTCGACAAACACAAATCGCAAATCGACAGAAATGAGTGGAGAAGCAGAACCATAGTTAGTGTGTGAATTGCGACACTCTTTGATCTCGCGGCTGTAGCCGGTCACGTGGTTCGTGTAAACTTCCAGATTTCCAAACAAACGCTGGGCTGCTGTAGTCCTGGAGTGGACTTAACCAGTATTCACTATGAAACACAATGTATTTAAAATATGCTTAACTCTACCTTCGTTTAGCCCTGAAAATACGCCAAACACCTTAATTAGAATTAAGTGCCCATTAATTTAACTGTTCCCTTAATTTTACTTTAAAAGTGATTTAAAGTATGAATGTGAAACCCCTTAATCCTAAATATAAGGCATTTTTTTCAGAAGGCTCAGTTATTTAAGGAGAAATTTTTAAAAACAAAGGAAAAATTTAGTAGTTTTACCCCTTAATCAGACTTAATCTGTGCACTTTTCCACTTAATTTTCCTTACTTTCCTGGAAGTTAAGGTAAAAATTAAGGTTATATTAAAGGGTAAAATTAAGGGGTTTGGTTTCGTGGTGATTTTAGTTAGGGAGCGGTAAAAATGAAAATAAACCAATCACATGTACACGTGTCACTATTATATATTTGCTGCATATTATCAATGTAAGTTTTGTACTGAAATTTCATGTTTTATTTTTAGAGCAAATGTTTGTAGAGTTAAAATCAACGCATTCACGTGTATTTACATAATGCTAGCATACATTGAACATACCAATTGTGTTCAACATTATGTAACTAATGCATAAAACATTTAATTAAGTCCTCATGTCCTCATAAACCGGCCCAAAATGTCCAAAGAAGTGTTGACATTTAGTGTACAATACAGTCTAACACGTCCTTGATATTAATATATCAATAATAATATAATATTGATATAAATGAATGAAACATATTGCAGAATAACAACAAAAGGTAACCTGCAGTTTCAGGCAACACTTATAATTTATCACTGGTACACATGTACATGACCTATGTGAAATTCTTAAGTGCAAGTCTCCCTTTAAAATAAATATAAAAGAGAATAGACATATATAAGACAATTTACTATAACTTGACTGAAGTCAGAGATCCAACAGCAATGACTATAATGCTCCAGCAGTGTCCTGCAGCAATCCACCTCACTCCATATGCCATTCCATCCACCAACCAGTAGACAACTGGGTCACATTCTTAATAAAAGGCCCTTAAAGCTGAAATGTGACTCATAATATGTCAGCTACTGTACAAATGTTCTTTATTGCATATCTTATAATTAGTTTTAAAATTGTTACATTCTTATTTTTTATTAGTTATGCAATTGTTGTCCATCTATTACTAACCTTGTTAATATTACATATCATATGGATGAAGTCAGTTCTCATAGAATAATTATTTAGACAACAGCATATTGGAATCATAATGAATTCATATCTATTCTATCAATATTACATATAGGACAGAGCTCACTCATTCACAAGTTATGCACACAGCTCTCTACCACTAAGTTAAGGTAAGGGACACTTCATTATCATCAGCAGCTGAGTATAAGTACATAGTGAGATTAAATATGAGATAAATAATTTCATATTAACAATTGCAGCAGAATATTTTACACGACAGGATAATAAGAATACTGTATATTGCCCATAGATAATTAGGAGTTCTGTGGAGTAACATACAGATAACCTTGAAGAGTAAACATTTTACAAATGTATATATGGGCTGGAAAGAGATTATTAAGAGCATGGCGTGCACACATGGTAATGCACCAAAGCAGTTTTGAAGTGTTATTGTTGATCTGCTTATCACTAGCTAGCAAATCTGTTAATTTAGCATATACAAAATGTGGGAAGTATATTTAATCAGGAATACTTTGTTAAACAAACTCACAGAAATCAAATATGTATTTATGTCCTGCTTAAATAAAGAAATGTGTTTTGTGTGATATTCATTACTGAAATGATAACCACAGCTACATAAAGCAGCTAAAATGGGACATATATTTTATAAATACATTTTATAAAATTTTATAAGTAGATACAATAACTGGAGAAGGGTTTGCGTCATTGATGGAGAGCCACATAGCATTGAAATGGTGCTGCCGTCGTGTGGTGAAAGGAGTGGTTATATTTGAGTTTTAAGATTTATTTATACTGACGGAGCTAGTGAGCCGTAAAAACACACAATAAGCCCTAAGCCACGGGCCGTATGAAATCTAACAGCGGGCCAGACTTTGGACATTCCTGGTTTAGGTGAATGGCACAGTTATATTAGTCTGCTCATCGAAATAACAGTGTAGCATGACACAATCATATTACGTGTAAAGTTTTACGATTATTTATGTAGTATTGACAAATTGAAACATTTGAACATTGTTTTAATTAGCTGAACGTTTGTGCTGTATTTTGGCTATTTAACAGATGGAAGTTGATGTGGCAGAACAGGTAGAAGAGTCCACAGAGGTAACAGACATCAAAGAGATCCCTGCAGAGGAGGTACAATGTAATGACTCCAGTAAATCAAGGTAGGGCAAGTAATCCGTGCTTCTAGTGTCACTTCCAATGTTGTCCATGACAATGTAGATCTTTTGATGAATTTGTTATTTGTTTGTTTTATTTTGTTATTTCTCCAGAGGTCATGGAGTCAGGGGCCGAGCTAGAGGTGGCCGGACTGGCCGAGGAGGCCGTGGTGGACGTGGGATGATTTTTAAAGGGTTTGGCCCAGGGGGGCAAGGAAGAGGGAGGAGTCGTGATGGGTTCATGAATGGATTTGGACCAATTAGGTCTTTTTTAGTCACCTTAGAATTTATGAGTTTCCTTTAAAGTGTCTTCAGTGATCTTAAAGGAATAATTTGGGGAAGAAATTAGATTTACATAGTTTTCTTCTTGCCCCCAAATACAGTGATTTAACCGTAGCATGTTTAGTGGGAAAAGATTGTTTCATAAGTTTACACTGGGTTTACAGGGATCTTGTCTGACCACTTTTGTAAATATTGTAAATGTTGTTTTTAAGGATGTTTTTTCTCAGAAATTTATAAATTAATTGTTGATTATTAATAACTTTGTTTTCTTAGAAGGGGTATGGGCAGACCTCGACCATACCCAGACATGCGAGGCAGAAAAGGTAGGGGTGGTCCCATGGGAATGAGTTTGGCTCCACCCCCACCCCCACCCCCAATGCATCTAAGGGTACCCCCCCATCCCATGCACAGGTACATATCTCTGAAATTTTCTACAATATGGATTATTTTACCTGATTACAAGATTGCATGATTATGAATACGGCCTTAATCCAAATGTTAGGCTAAGGGTTTTTGTTTATTCCTCTCATAAGCTGCTAAACAATAATTTACCCAGGGCTCTAGACATAATAAAACATTTGTGGGAGACAAATATGTTTTTGGGTGCCAGAACCTCTCAACTGTGATATAATACAAAAAAATATTGTCATGGCCAAATTAAATCATAGTGTTTATCGTGTAGTTAATGTTTATTTTTCCTGTGTTTTAGAATGCGCTCTGCCACAGGTTGCCAAGCCATGCAAAACATTTCAAAATTAACTCAGTTGGTCAGCACTTCTCTCGATAGAGATGTGTCGGTTGTTAACTAGTCGGTTCTTTGACTACATTTGGGAAAACCAAAAGCCATTTGGGCATAGACATAGCATATTTCTAGACTGAGGATAGACAGATCCAGTCCTGTATATATTTAATACCGAGTACAGTGATGAAAGAATTGAGTTAAATGTTTTCAGAAATGATTTCTTAAGCCACATGTATACAATTAAATGCTTGTATTTTTTGTCGTAATGTCTTATTGTGTTTTCATTAGCAAACCATGTCTACCTGTATTAGTTTACATGGTGCTTTTGCCGCTAACAGTGTGGCCACGCACTAATGTATTGCATGAACTGGGAACACCATGAATGCATCGTCTGCCCTGTATGTCTATGGGAGCCAAATGATCCGATTCATTAAAAAGAACACAAATTCCCATAATTAATCAGGTGATATTCTAGTGGGAATGGCACAGTTGGGTTAAGTGTATCTGCACGTTGCTTTGCGATGCCACTTTTCTTGTATATTTGTTTTAATTTCTCTTTGTTGTGAGAGACGAGTGCCATTGGCGACTGAAGTGAAAAAACTAGTCGGAAAATATTCTAGTCGCATTGGCGACCATTTTAGTCGCCACCTGGAGCCCTGCTACACTTTCGCAAGTTCTAACTATAATTCAAATGGCATGGCTAAGAATCTGCCGTACTATGGAGCATCAGAAATCAATTTTATAGCAATATGATGATTTTTGATCTGAATGTTTCAAACTTCTTGATTAATTTGAATATACTCAAACAATATTATGAGAATAGTTTGACATTTTATCATTATATTGTAATATTATTTGATATTTAGGATTGGAAAACCAGACAGCTTGACATCCTAGTACAATCTTTAATGAATGCAAGTGTAGCATTTTCACAGCCTTTCTAACTTGGTAGGCATGGTCCGCCTCCACCTCCTCCCCCACCCGGGCATCCAGCTTTCAGAGGACCACGAGTACCACTGAGAGGACGGGGCATGATGTCGCCCGGTCTACCTGGTCCCCACCGCCACTTCCACCCCAGAGGGTAAGAACTGCAGCTATATTCTTTCTCTTGCCCTTATTTCTGCTCTTGTTTTTCTTCACTTATCTTCTTTACATCTAATCGTTGCATTTAAGAATTTGTGGTGCTACTGATTTAAGTTAAGTTGCTAGGAAAAATTGCTGATTCAAATAAAAACAAAAGATTATAATAAATGAAGCTATTATAGTGTGGAACACTATCATTTATAAGTGAATAATGCATGAAAATTTGTTTTATAGAACATTTATTGTTTACAGAGAGTTGTGGTACGGGCCCTTTTTAAAAAAAAAATGAAGCATCAGAATCCAAATGTGTAATTTTATCCTTTCATGCAGCTACCACAATGGACCACCCCCTCCACCTCCCCATCTGCCCCCAGGCAGGGGTCAGCGCTGGCCGGGGCCCCCATTTGGCCGGCGATTTTAAAGCAGTTAAAAAATTAGTCCTTTATATGTAGCGTAGGGTTACAAGTGGGTGCCAGTTAGTTAATGTCCAAATTGACACTGTTTGTACTGATAAACCAGACTCCATTTTCTAAATCATTAGGGAAAGACCCTAATTATTTCAGTGTTTTAATAAGCATATCTTGTTTCAATTATATGCTATAAGAAGCTAATTCTGTATCCCCCTAAACATTGTGTAGTTTGGTGCTAATGCTGTCAGCCTTAATCAGTCTTTTTCCATGAATTGTGAGGAAAAAATGTGCATTTGAGAGAATGAGAGAGAAACAAAAAAAGTAAAATGTAACCATACTATAGCCCTCATTCATCATTGCTAAAGTCGTATGTTCCAGTGGACTCCTAGGGCTGTAGTTTCTTTTCTATAGCTATAACTAACCTGTATTTATGAACAGCATTTGACGCTGTATGGCTATTTACAGAGTAAAGAACTCATTCTGTACGTATTCATGATTCAGAAGTTACTTTATATCATTAATGTGCAGCTATTATTAAATGAAAATATTGCTGTCAGTAACACATGTTTTTCAGCAGTCCATTCTGTTGACTGAATTGATATTCATACAAGGAGATGAATTGATTGTAGGATAGCACTACATTCTGTGTTAAATGTTGACGTGTTATCATTATGAACGTACCTCTATTTACTGTGATTGAGTTATGTGAATTTGTCAATGTAAGTTGCTTAAAAGTATCAGTTTTTTGACATAGTCAAAATAAAGTTAAAATAAACGGACTTCTCCTTTTTACTGTTTATTGAAACACAGTACAATAATGTCCATTTTTTAAACCTAATGACAAAAGCATATTACATTGAAGTAAAAAATATATATATATAACACACACACACACACACACACACACACACACATTTTACTGTGCTACATGTGATAGCTCTTTGTCTTACAATGTAAAACTGAGAATGGTCAAGCAGATTTGTGGTCGACATTAAAACACTGAAGATATCAGACTGTTGAAATTGGCCCTCTGCTGGAAACAGGAGTCCCTAATGTACATTAGTCTTTCTCTCTCTCTCCTTTATTCATAAAAAATGGGGGGATCCAAAAATTCAGTTTGCACTTTGGAGAAAATGTATAGCATTTAGTTTACTACATTTTTTAGCCACACACATACAACCAAATGTGTTTTTATACAGTATTGTTAAGTTATCAAGTTATTAATGCAGTAGAAATTACATAATCCAGTTGATTTACAGATAATTGTAATAAAAACAATGTCAACTAGCCTTAATTGTCTCATTAATATGTGAATTCGATTCAAAGGTATGTCTTAAATTGTGAATGAATGTGAGAAAATGCTGAGTGTTCCTGAAAAGAACATAAGTGTGGAATGCCAACACACCCGTCTAGAGATGGCACCTTTGAATGATGAACTGCTGGTAAGCTAACTCTTACAGTTAATTGCCAAAGCTGTGTATAAACACACCTGAACTATAGACCGAGAAACAACATGATGCGTCCACATTTGTAAAGCAGCATGTACAAAATCAAGTATGAAACGGCGACAAGATTGGGACCCATCTCTCAACTGGTTTTGCACCTGTTCTTACCTGTTAGTCTGCACTATCTCCTCCTTTGAGGGCTGAGTTCTCCTCTTCTGCTTCCTTTGCTGCTTCTGCTGCTAGCCTATGCTGTAATGCTGGACTGATTCTTCTTGTCTCCTGAAGGGGGACATAGTTACCCTTTTCGGAAGGCAGCTGGACTGGGAGGCAGGACACTCCCATTCTTCTCCTCCCTCATGTCCCAGTGATGTACAGTGTGTTGCACCCTGCCTCTGCACCCCCCCTAGTAATCAAGGTGAGTCTTCTATTGTGTCCAGAGACCCTCCTCCTCCTAAATCCATGTCTTTCCCCTTCCTTCCCTTCCTGGGGGTCTCTATTTACAGATGAACAATGAAGCACATAAACCTGTAGCTTCACCAAGACTGCACATCTGAGAAGGTAAGAGTCTTAGACAGTGTGTCACAGGTAAGATCATCAACAGAGACTATTTTTAGTTCTTTATGTACATCGGCAGTGATTTTGAGAACACACAAGCTTTGTGCCAAATTGTCCTAAGCAGAACAAGCTTCTTTTATATTGCTTGATTCACCCTGACATTTTGCCAGTTGAGAATTAGTGTGTGTACTGACGTAGCGGAATAGCAGCCTGATGTATGATGTACAGCAGTAAGCATTGTGAAATTATTGATCAATATAAAAAGGTATCGAATTTTCCACCCTATTAACAAGAGGCTCGTTGTGTTTCTTTAAAACGCTGGAAGTCTCTCAGTAGTGTTGCCAGGTATTCGCTTCAGCCTAAGAGCACAGAATATTTAACTGAAGAACTAAATTATCTCCTGGTGTAAAACTTATCCAATTAACATGTACCACCAACAGCATCTGGTAATTTAACCAAATTGATGCATTTCGTTTTAAAAATGAATTTTGTCACAAAATAGAAATATTAAGATTCTCCTTTTGAGAAAAAAGTTTTTGGGAAGTAGTGATTTACTGCACAGTTTTCCCTTTGTATTAGTCGAAGTGGGAGAGCATATTGTGCATGTAGATGGTGGAGTGAGGGGATGGGTCTAGATTTGTCAATTTAATCAGCCAGAGAGATCAGAAGGCAGCATAGACTGGAAAAAATGATAAAGAATAAAAGTTCCCTATTCATACACATTTTATACATTCAATTCTCCTATGATTATATACCCTGGATGGAGTACATCGGCCCATTTTTTTTTTTCGGTATTCAGCTGAAGAGATGTTGCCCATATGTAGAAATTTTTTTTTTATGGATCGTAATTTGCCTTTATCTAAAAGAGCAAGCCCTGTCATAGCAGAAACTGATGGGCAGAGTATATAAAAGTTAAAGAGACCATTCTGTCATACATGAACACCCTACAGCTCACTGTGTGAACAGCATGAAATTCTTCCTCTGCATTTTACCCATTCACCAAGTGAAGCCAGAAACAAAGGAGTGTGTGGGGACTACCTCAGTGGTGCTTAGCAGTCTTGGGAATCAAACCCGTGACTTTCTGATCGCAGAGCGAGCGTAGGTTGTAAGTCAGTGTAGTCCATTTTTATTTATTTAGCATATTTCATACATGAGAATGTAGCTCAAAATGCTTTACTTAAAGTACATTAAGATTCAAATATGACAAAAAAGATAAAAAGAACAAAAAGGCAAGTCAACCAACACATGAAAGGGGATACTCAGAAGAGGAAGTCAAATAAGTGAAATACATACTGTATATTTCGCCATATATAACGTTCCGGAATATAAGACGCACCCAAATGAAGAGACACTTTAGCACAGTTTTTATATTGTAAACCACATTTAGTCTCATTCTTATTCGTCAACAAAAATAC
>JBBKCR010000122.1:24661124-24674333 GCA_037577295.1 Ladigesia roloffi | reverse complement strand
AGTCTTACAGTCATTAGTTACAGAGACAGTCTTACAGTCATTAGTTACAGAGACAGTCTTATATTCATTAGTTACAGGGACAGTCTTACAGTCATTAGTTACAGGGACAGTCTTACAGTCATTAGTTACAGGGACAGGCTTACAGTCATTAATTACATTTGAACCTGCAACACTACAAGGGAGACAGTAAAGTGTGGATCACCTCAGGGTGCCTGTGATTAAAATAAAACCTAACTGGTGCTCCATACCAGCTTCGTAAGAGAATCAGATGTGTAATAATGAAAGCGCCCACGTCAACCAAAGAACAAAACAAACCTCTCGATCAACATGAAAGATTTGCAATTCCTTCTACTAAACCCATGCCAGTTTTCCAGGGTTGCATCAGCACATTCTGCAACATCCACTATACTAAAGATTTTTTTAACACTTCTATTGTCCTTTGTTGTAAAAGGCCATAAAAATATTATTTTGAATCAAAATTTCAGCTCAAACAAACACTAACCAACGCTTCAGTCCTGGCAGGTATCTGACCTGTATAAAGCCAATGATATTGTTTGTTACCACATTAAATGTATACATATATACTCAGACATATAATTGTATTTGTTGTATACTGTACTGTTTCTATATTATATTGTTAGGTTTTATATGTTTTATCCGGTTGATTATGCTGCTTCTACTTTCTTGCAAATTTCCCACCCATGGGACGAACAAAGATCATCATTTCTAATCTAATTTGATCTTATTTCGTATGTCACAGATACCCTGTTAATACCTAGAACTTAAAGGACTGTAAAAGAAAGCATGACCCTTATTTTAAGCATGAGCTTTCTTGCAGACATGAGGCCTTCACCATGAACCCTGTTGGGAATATTTCTCAAGCAATATTTCACTCAATTTCACAACGCTGGTCGACTGGTTTGCCTTGGCTTATGATTGAAGTGGAAGTTGCATCATTAATTCCTGCAACACATTAAAGGCCACTGTCCTCCATTTAGAGTGCTCTCACACACTGTTGTGACTTTTTTAGGCCTCCTGAGGTCAGAAACAACCAACACCAGCAAGATGAGCATTACTTTAGAGCTTCTAGACTCAATGCACAGCCACAAACTGATCAGAACCATATAAGGGGCTCCAGAACCTGATACAGCTTTAGTTCCGGTACAGTGCAATTTAGAACCTGATACAACTTCAGTACCAGCTCAGTATAGTTTAGAACCTGATACAACTTCAGTACCAGCACAGTACAGGTTAGAACTTGATACAACTTCAGTACCAGCCCAGTACAGTTTAGAACCTGATACAACTTCAGTACCAGCACAGTACAGGTTAGAACTTGATACAATTCAGTACCAGTACGGTACAGTTTAGAACATGATACAACTTCAGTACCAGCACAGTACAGTGTAGAAACAGAACGGCTCTGTGGATCTGTGGAGAAGGAGCAGGCTGAATCTCAGCGACAAACCGACACACGGATAAAGAACGCAACCATTAGGAATGCATTCCTGTGATGTGTTGATTTGGAACGCAGCCCACTTGTTGCCACTTCCTCTTAATCGGGACTCTGCCCTTGGGCTAACATAATAAAGATGAACTGTGTGATCCTTAACTGATTGTGGAAACTCACTAAATGCATCAGTAGTGGCACGCCAAGTTTCTAGAAAAGCCTTGTGAGTCCTGTCAGTTGCAGAAGTTGACACAAATCACAAAGGTGGAATGTGAGAGTAGCCTTAACAACTTTTTTAGGAAAAGGACTAGAATGTCTCCATTGTTGCAAAGTCTGTAGAAGAGTCCAGAAGGCTTTAACTGAAGAAGACAACAGTCTGCTTTACAGGCAATCAGAGGCTCTTGCCACGGGCCTGTCTGACGAAACCCTCTGATTTCAGAGCCCACGCCGATCACAGTGTCTTCACCGATCAGGATCTCCTCTGGCTCTCTCTTCAAAGGAGCCAGTTTCTGCCTCTCCTCTCTGCCCTTCCCTGCAAGTGCTGCTTAGCTGTTGTTCATTTCCATTTAAAGTAAGAGTGTGTCATGCAAAGGAAATTGAGAGGAGCTCATTTACGCCACACTCTCCACAAAGGAGCAGTAAATCCACACACACACACCCCCGTTCCCTCCCTCTTGAACAGGAGCGCTGGTGTAAATAAATCACAATCAGCCCCGGCCCACAGGTCAACCAGCACCCCCCAGCCCCCCCTCTCTCGCTCTGCTTTCAGATTTCCCCAAGACCTGAACAACTCTCGGACCACTGAAGGAGCTGTCGACGCCTTCAGGCTTATGATACTTGCCATCACCTGATGCCCCCAGGGGACGAGAGAGAGGGCGGGGTATATCTGGAGGTACAGTACATTTCCAGCACATCCCCCAGGACTAATGCTTTTGGGGCATTGTGTACCCGTTCCAGTATCTCCGAGCGAGAACCCGTTCCAGTCTTCCTGAGTGAGAACCCATTCCAGTCTCTCAGAGTGAGAACTCTTTCCAGTCCCTCTGAATGTGTACCCGTTCCAGTCTCTCTGAGCGAGAACCCATTCCAGTCTCTCTGAGTGAGAACCGGTTCCAGTCCAGTGTGTGTTAAACTCCTCCACAAGCTCTTCATTCTGCTTTATGAGGGACTGATCAGTGATCACCTGAATCACATCTTATTTACTGAGGAAAAGTATAAAACACTGCAGTAACCAACACTCTCATCTCACAGTGAGACCAGCTGGATGCTAAAACACTACTAGAAGTTCCTCAGAGCTCATTATTGCTGTTTAATTTAAGAGAGAAGGAGAGATTTGTCTTTGCAAATTGCCAAAATATCAAGAACCAACAAAACTAGGCTGAAGCCTGCGCTGTATATACTTACTAAAATGAATGAGAAGCACCTGGGCAGGGGAGGAGACAGTAGACACAGGTAAACAGGACAACAAATGGGCGGGGCTAAGGTGAGGCTTAAACATACAGTGGTGCCCCGACTCATGAGTTAAAGGGAATCTCTGGCAACCACACCATCAGCAGCTCCTCCATGTTCTCATGGACATATGTGTGCTGGTTAGAAACTATTTGAATGCCCTTGACTGGCATTATTGATTCTCCTGCTTCAAGAAGGTGCAGACTGTAGAGGAGCTGCACTCGCACTGCTTTATCAAGTCAACTACACACAGGTTTTTCTCATTTGTTTCTGTTATTCATTACACATCATCCGCTTCTTCTCAGCACTGTACTTCCACTCGCTCTCTTTGGTCTCACGGAAGGACAAACAAACTTTTGCATAATCACTCCAAGCTCAAATGCTCATAAGCCGAACTTTAGCTCTCAACACATAAATTGTCCGAGAGATGACTCTTATCTCATAAACTCCTCAGCGGGGTACTTGTGTGTCATGGTGCCACTACACTAACCTAAAGCAGACACGTAAACAAAGGAACATGGAAAATATAAATCTCATGAACAAGAAAACATTTCAAAAGGCCACAGAGAAAAGACAGAGAGAAAATTAACTGCACTCATCAGAGGGCCAAGTCCCTGTCCTATTATTCCTCCACCACCAAACTTTACTATTGATACAACTCAATAAAATTCCATTGTACTTATATGGCACATTTTACAAGCAATGTTGTCATAAAACTGCATCTCAGGATCCAGGTCTGAGACTAATGAGCACAACAAGGGCGACCGGACCGAGGATATCTCCCTAAAGCTGCAGGACAAACTCATCACTGTTGGGCAGATTGGCTATCTATGGCTAAAAGACGTGTTACAGTCAAACTGGCATTCTCCTGGAATCCACCAAATTCAAAAATGTTCATTTACTCCCAGAACAAGAAGCTTGTTCATAGAATGTAGTGATCTTTACTGCATTCCAGCTGATGGCTGATAGTAAACAGTGACAGTGATAATAACCTACTGCTGGACTGTGGAAATTCCCAACATATCGTTATTGCGTTGACGATGCTTCCAGGGTCATGACTTTTATACACTATACACTAGGGATGAGCGAGTACAGCATTATCTGTATCTGCATCTGTATCTGTTAACCAGATGAATGATCTGTATCTGTATCTGTACTCGGACTGGACAGGGCCTATCCCGGAGGTGGTTTAACCAGGAAGTTGGTCAGGTTGTCTTGAAATGGGCGGGGCTTTAACCGGTATGATATTTTAAGCATGCAATTGATATGTGTTGATCAGAAATTGTTATATTTATTGCTGATTAGAAAATTATTTACATGACAGCATCAGCATTGCGTTTCAGATTAGTGGTTTTGATCACGATAACAAAATAACTATATACAGAACAAGCTTTGCAACAGTAAATACAACACATGCGGTTGCAATTAGGAAGTAAAAGGTAATGAACAAGAGTTTTCATCTCAACATAACTCTTTTTTTACTTTAAATTGTTTATGATCATTGTGATTTATTTTGTTCTTTTTTTTTTTTCCACACCAGGTATGTGTGAGTGTGTGTTTGTGTGTGTAGCTTTTTTATTATTTATAGCTTTTTATTATTTATACCACAACTACCTTAAGTTTTTTATAAAATACAGCAAAAAAAACTGGTTGGAGGCAGCAGACGGTTAAAAAAAAAAAATCGGATGAACAGCAGAGAGAGGGAGAGAGAGAGGGGGAGAGAGAGGGAAAGAGAGAGAGAGAGAGAGAGAGTGAGGGAGAGAGAGAGAGCTCCCCTGGAATTGCTCCTGTCCCCCCTTATGTCCCCCTGCACTGAACAGCCAAATATTTAAATGTATATATGTTTTTAATAGGGATGAGCCGGATACTCGGCTCATCCCTATTATCCGGTACGGATAAAGCACTTTTGACGAGTACGAGTATCATATGATTAATACGAGTCAATATCTTTGCTCGGATTGAATAAAAATTCTCATTGGGTAGCTGACTGTGTCTGCGTGCAGTGGTGTCTGTCAGCACACGTGTGTCACTTTAAGTAGTCTGTGTAGACGTAGCGTTAGTTTAGTTTTTAGGACCAATGCATGTCGAGATTAAAAAAAGATATACATTTAAATATTTGGCTGTTCAGAGCAGGGGGCCTCTCTCTCCCTCTCTCTCTCTCCTTCTCTCTCCCTCTCTCTCTCTCCCTCTCTCCCTCTCTCTGCCGATCATCTGAGTATTTTTTTTACCGTCTGCTGTCTCCAACCAGTTTTTTGACTTCACGCACTGAGTGACACTTTCTTGCTTTATTTTACAAAATACAAATTAAGGTTGTTGTGGGATAAATAATATTACAAATTAAGCTACACACACAAACACACACACTCACACATATCTGGTGCGGAAAAAAAAAACAAAAAACAAAAAAAATCACAATGACCATAAAAAAATTTAAAGTTAAAAAAGAAAATTATATTGAGATGAAAACTCTTGTTCATTACATTTTACTTCATAATTGCAACCGCATGTGTTGTATTCATTGTTGCAAAACAATGTTCTGTATATAGTTTGTTTGTTATTGTAATCAAAATCACTGATCTGAAGCTCAATGCTGATGCTGTCATGTAATTAGTTTTCTAATCAGCAATACATATACTTCTGATCAACACATATCAATTGCATGCGTAAAATAACATACCGGTTAAAGCCCCGCCCATTTCAAGACAACCTGACCAACTTCCGTTTTAAACCCCAGCCACTTCCGGGAAATGCCCCGCCCAGTCAGAGTAGAGATACAGATACAGATCATTCATAATGCTGTACTCGCTCATCCCTATGAACTATATACAGAACAAGTTTTGCAACAATGAATACAACACATGCGGTTGCAATTATGAAGTAAAATGTAATGAACAAGAGTTTTCATCTCAACATAACTTCATTTTTAACTTAAATTGTTTTTATGATCATTGTGATTTACTTAACCACCATGCCAGTGCGGGGCTGCAGGGCACACACTGCCCACGGACCCCAACAGCAGGCCGAGGCGGGAAGGAGCCGTTGGAGCCCTACCTGCTGCAGGTGGAAGCGGCCACAGAGTTCAACAACTGGCAGTCGGGGGAGGCCGCCATGCACCTCATGTAGGCGCTGGAGGGGGATGCTCTGAAGGTCCTGCTGGACCAGCCACGGGAGAGGCTGCAGGGGTTCGACCAGCTGGTGGCGGCGCTCAGGCAGAGGTCCGGGCGGCCCGTCCGGGCGAGAGCCGGCGGAAAGTGGACGAAACGTTGTTTGCCCTCGCTGGAGACCTGCAAGAATGCGCACGTCGAGCCTACCCACGATACCCCGCGGCAGTGCCAGAGGACCTGGCGCTGCACACGTTTAAAAACACGGTCACACTGGAGCAGCTGCAGCAACACGTGCACATAGCCACACCAACCTCCCTGCTGGTGGCCCTGACGGAGACAAAGTGGCTGGAGGCGGTCCTGGGCAACAGACTTAAGCCCTCCTCGCTTCAGAGAGTGGCAGCGGCAGAGATGGAGTGGATAGAGCAAAGAGGGCTGTGCCATCCGCCTTCCCCTCGTGCCCATCTAGAGAAAGAAAAGCAGCGCATGGGTCAACTGGGAGAGGGGGTCCGCTGTCAGGCTCTGGTGAACACCGGCTCCACCATCACCCTCATCTGCCCTGGGGTCCTACCGTGGACACACGGACCGAGCTGGGAGGAAACGATGGTGCGCCTCTCCACAGTGACGGGCGACACGACAGTGATGAGTGGGAAGTGCAGCTGAGGCTCACCATGCAGGGGGTCGAGGTGGCGCATGAGGTGTGGCTGGCGGAGGTGACAGAGGAATGTATCCTCGGCCTGGAGGTGCTGGCCAAACTGGTAGCCATGGTGGACACCAGGGCGGGCCGGCTGTGTGTGGCCACTCCAGGTGAGATGGCAACGGCGTGCAGGGGCAGCGTCGTGGCTGCAGAAGTGGAAAAGGAAAAGAAACGGCCAGTGCAACCGGAGGTGAGGGAGAGAGACAGCGAGGGGCTGGACGCTGAGCAGCGTGGAGAGCTGGAGCGGCTCCTGGAGCGGAATGTTGACCTGTTTGCGGCACGGGATGAGGAGTGCACACGAACCGGGCTCGTGCAGCATCAGATCAACACGGGCAGTGCAGCACCAATCCTTCTGCGGCCATCGGCTCTCCTAGGACAAGCAGCTGGCGCCGGAGAAAAAGGTGGAAGAGATGGCAGCGGCGGGCATCAACGAGCCGTCGGACAGTCCGTGGGCGGCTCCAGTCATGCTGGTGAGGAAGAAGGACGGCAATTGGCGCTTCTGCGTGGACTACCGGCACCTGAACCAGGTAACGGTCAAAGATTCCTACCCTTTGCCACGAATCGATGATGACTTAGACGCGACTGCGAGGTCTAATTGGTTTACCTCCCTGGACTTGCGGAGCGGGTACTGACAGGTCCAACTAGCCGCCGACGCAAAGCCGAAAACAGCCTTTACCATCGGCCACGGCCTATAGCATTTTAAATCGATGCCTTTTGGGCTTTGTAACAGCTCGGCCACCTTTGAGCAGCTGATGGGGCGCGCTCTGCGTCAAATACCATGCACAAAATGCATGGTGTATTTGGACTACCTGCTGGTGCATGCTCGCACATTCAGGGAGGCGGTGGGAAATTTGGACGAGGTGCTCGGAGCTATTTGCGCAGCGGAGATAAAACTGAACCCGAAAAACTGCGCGTTCTTCCCCCAGTGAGTGTCCTTCTTGGGACACATAGTTAGCAGGGAGGGGGTGGCAACAGACTCCGAGAAGGTCGCAGCAGTGCACGAGTGGCTCGCCACCTATTACAGGCACTTTGTGCGTGATTTCGCGACCATCGCGAGGCCATTGCACCAGCTAACAGAAAAGGGGGCCAGTGGACTGGGGAGTGCGAGGATGCATTTACCAAATTGCGGGAAGTGTTGGGGCATGCGCCGGTGCTGATGAGTCCGGACATACAGAGACCCTTCATGGTTGACACCGATGCGAGCAACGAGGGCATTGGGGCAGTGCTGTCGCAGGTGACAGACACGGGGAGCACGTCGGGGCGTACTTCAGCTGTGCTTTGAGCAAGGTGGAAAGAAATTATTGTGTGACGCGAAGGGAATTACTAGCAGTGGTCAAAAGCCTGCACTAGTTTAGACCTTATCTGTGCAGACAGCGATTTCTGCTCCGCACAGATCACGTGTCCTTGACTTGGCTGCTCGGGTTTCGAAACCCAGAGGGCCAACTCGCATGCTGGCTCGAGGCGCTTCAGGAGTACAACTTCGACGCACAACACCGCCCGGGGTGACAGCACTGCAATGCAGACGCACTTTCATGGAGACCGCACGAGGCAGAGGAGTGTCGGTATTGTGCGCGAGTGGAGGAAAAAGGGCACAGTGGGGAACAGGCTCTCGCAGCAGCCGCTCAGTTGGGCGGAGGGGAAGACATGGACCGGCTGTGGCGAGAATAAGAGCATGGCCCAATTATTGGGCGGGTCCGGGAATAGCTCGAGCGGGGACAGCGGCTGGCATGGGAAGAGCTCATCGCCGCCGAAATTTAGCTTAAAACATACTGGTCCCAGTGGGAGAACCTGGCGTTTGAGGGGGGCCTGTGTTATAGGTGTTGGCGACACCCCGACAGGCAGCGTGAGTGGTGGCAGCTGCTGGTGCCCCGTGGGCTGCGCCAGGAAGTCCTGTGCTCAGCCCACAGAGCTACTGGAGAAAAAACACTTGCGCGTCGCCAGGGGCGGTTCTATTGGCCAGGTTGCCGGCATGACGTAGAGACCCCCATGCACTGTTGCAATACGTGTACTGCTAAGAAGGGACCGGGGTAATGTTTGCGCGCTCCGATGCAGGCGTACGTGGTGGGGGCACCGATGTTCGGCCGGGAGATCCGGACCTCTATGGACTTAGCGTTTGGGCCCCCACCAGAACCTGAACTCGTTGGGCCACCTGGGCTGGACTATGCTAAACAGCTGCGGGAGCAACTCCGGGTGGTCTACGCACTAGCACGGGAGCACCAAGAGGGAGCCACAGCCAAGCAGAAACTGGCCTATGATCTGTACAGCCGGGGACCTGATTTCCGGGAGCAGAAACGCATCTGGGTTTACTGCCCCTCCCGGAAAAAGGGGCGGAGTCCTAAGCTGGACTCACACTGGCGGGGCCCAGCCTACATGCTGCAGCGGGTGGGGGAGGTAGTCTACCGGGTGCGGGTGGAGGGTCGCAGCAAAACGGTGGTTGTCCACCGGGACAGGCTGGCCCCGTCCCACCCAAAGGACTCTGGGGTGTCCGCCAATGAGGGGGCTGATGGACTGAGGGAGGTGAGTTACTCTGGGGAGGGTGTGGACTCTGGGACCGGTGGTGAACTGTTGAGGGGTTCGGGGAGGGCCCGGAGGAGGCACTGAGCCCCAGCTTGCCTCCGAGATTATTGGGTGGGCTCGGTAGTGGCCGAGGGCAGCTCACGACTCAGGGGGGGGGGCTGTGTGGCGATGTGGACCTGTAAGGGGTTAAGGTGTGTTATGGGGTGATGTGTGTGTGTGGGAGGGGGTGAGGGGCCCATCACCATGGATATTGGCAAGTTTTTAAGGGGGGTATAAAAAGAGTGGGCGAGAAAAGTAGTGGGTTGGAGTGGGTGAGATTGAGTGTGGTGGTGTTTTTGGCTGTTTGTAAAGAAAATAAAAAGAATGAAAAATGGCATTCTCTGTCCCTGTGTCTCCTGACTCGACCGATCGCCACATTATTTATTTATTTCCACACCAGGTATGTGTGAGTTTGTGAGTGCGTGTGTGTGAGTGTGTGTGCAGCTTAATTTGTAATATTATTTATAACACAACTACTTTTATTAGTTTTTATGAAATACAGCAAGAAAGTGTCACTCGTGAAGTAAAAAAAAAAAACTCAGATGACTGGCAGAGAGAGGGAGAGGGAGAAAGAGAGAGAGAGAGAGAGAGAGAGAGTGGAGAGAGAGAGAGAGAGAGAGAGAAAGAGAGAGAGAGGGAGAGAGAGGGCGCTGACAGACGGCACTGCACGCAGACACAGTCAGCTACCCAATGAGAATTTGTATTCAATCCGAGCACAGATATTGACCCGTATTACTTGTATGATACTCATACTCATCCAAAGTGCTTTATTTGGCTCATCCCTAGTATTTAAGTTATCTTATGATGGACCTTGGTTGCCGGTACACTGTCATCCTGACCATTGTTATGAATGGTATTATTTAAGTTCCCTTTTCTCCTTTTGGTATTTGGATTCTGGCCCTCGAGCCTTGTTAGGTTACGTTTTGTAAATTAAAGAAAGACAAATGAAAATGGAAGCCCGTGTCTACTCCTGCCCTCATTGGGGTGTAAGGGCAAGCCATTACATTTATACTGACCTTCCAACAGCAGGCGCTAGAGACAAGGCATGGAATTACGAAGAAGAGCAGAGAGAGCGAGACATGGCTGTTGTCAACGGAGCCATCACACTAGCATCCTGCCAGGACAATTGACCAGCAGGGAGGAAGCAAGCCAAGGGGCCTGCTTTGAGCACGCCAGTGAAGGCACTGGCTTGGAGTGCTCTTTCTGTCCTCCCACTGTTGTCCTGACAAGACCCTCGACCAGTGAGGAGGAAATGAGCCAAGGGGCCCGCTTTTAACAGTCTGGCGAAGATGCCAGTCACAAGTGCTCTTCCGGTCCTCCCAGTGGTTGCAACCATCCACCAACAGCATCCCCGCAAATCTCTGCTGCCTCAAAGCAGCTTTGGTGCTGAGCCAAGCTGTGAGAGCCAAGCAACCACATTTGAGGCTGCGCTCCCGACCTGTGAGGTTATGCACATTAGCTTTGAACCTACACAAGGGAGGCTTCAGAATACCATGCCTGTGCTGAGGCTCAAGCATCCTGTGCAAGTGCCACTAAGGCTCCAACAGTCCACACCAGTTAAGCTAGAAACCCCACAAAGAAGGCCTTCAGCTCCCCTGCAGGATCTGAACCCCAATCAACAGGGCCTGAAACCCCACCAGCCCCTGGGGGACTGCTCCCCATCCCCAAAAGGGTCTCTGACCTGGGGTCAGAAAATTGCTCCCCGGAGGAGGTGAGATCCAAGAGATCCCAGAGGACATGCAGGAGCTCCACAGAGGGAGAGGCATGGAGGGGCTCCCCGGAGGGTGCTTGGTTCTGATGGACTCAGAGATATTTCAACGTAGGATCTTGATTTCAGAGGACACAGTAGGGCTTCCCATAGGGGGCTCTATGCTGGAGCTCACATTGGGGCTCTGTCCATGAGAACAGTGAGGGGCTCCCTGTAGCTGCCTCCACCCATGAGGACTCCCTGGAGGGGCTCCACCCAGATGGACAGGGACTATCTAAGGAGAGAATCTCATTGGACCCACCATGGCCACCCTGACTATGCAGAGGCCACATTTTGTTAGTATTTGTATTTTGGTTTTGTGGTGTGGCTTTTATTTTGAAGTGTGGTGTGTTTTATTGTGCAGGATTTGTTGCAGCTTACATTTGGTGTGTGGGCTTTTGTGTTTTGTATTTAAGTGATCATAGGTTGTTAGTAAACCGTACATCATTCTGAATGGTATTGTTTAATTTCTCTACTATTCTTTTGGTTTTTGGATCCAGCCATCGAGTCTTGTTATGTTACATTTTGGAAAATAAAGAAAGACAAATACAAATGGAAGCCTGCCCTCATTGGGGAGTAATAGGAAGCAGTGATAGTCCTAAAGTCATTAATTGTAATATCCTCCACTGACCTGCAACATTTTTTCTTACAATGCAAATTTTTTCAGGATAGATTACTGTCTCAATGGTTAAATGCACTTTAAAATGTATTTTGGTGGTAGGTGTCAGTAGCATGTGCCTTACTGTTGTGTGGCGGAGATCAATTCAAATAAATTAATTCTGTCTGAAACAGACTTACTTGTGACCAAATAATTGTACATAGTAGATTTTTGTAAATGAGCATTTTAAAATGATATTATTATAAAACCAAGTTGCTAAATTAAATTTCTGTAGTCTTTAATATGTATGTCTGAATTGTTCCAGTATACATTCCAGAAACACTATTTAAGGCATAGTTTCTGTATTCTGCTATTGTGCATGTGAGTTTGATAATGTAAAAGGAAAAAAATGGTCAGACCAAAAAAAGCGGCAGAACTTGCTCTCTGTAAGCTCCATACACTCCTAGGATTGGGAACAGGATGGTGGCTAAACCGATACCAACACTGAGAATAACAAACTGAGTCCAACCCTGAAACCAAAAACAGAATGGCACATTGAAGCTCTATCGGGTGAAACATCTACATAGTCTAAAATGAAATACTGTATATATATATGCTTGTACTTGTATGTAGATAACTAGAGCAATGTTTATCAGTTCATGTGCGGAAAAAAGTCTCTCACTGCACTGGATTTGTCAAAGAGGAAGACAATTTTTGCACAAGGATAACATATAATGCTAAAGTTTCCAGCTACATAACAGAATGAAGGTAAGCTGTGAGATAACAGCTGTAAGATATGGTGAGAGAATTGATTTGCTCTTACAAAAAGGCAATGGTTGCACTTTCCAAAAAGTGTAATAAGTGCATTAAAAATTGCCTGTAATAAATATTTCTTACTTGCTCGATGGGTGCATATTGATATGTTTTTGCCACTATACCAAACAGAAGCAATATCACCCCAGAGATCTGCAGGCATAAAGTTAACAGAATTAATTGCTTTCCTTAAACTGTAAATGTCAACCACCTTAATTAATAAAAAACATCAAAGCCGTAGCTGCTGCCTTACCGCAAGAAGAAAGTTGAGAACGATGCATAATCCTCTCATGTAGTTGCTCCCTTTAGCCATTTTGCAATGAGTGAGGGCACTTGGGATCCAGACCTTATGATAAATAAGCAGACGTCCAGGCAGTGTTTTTAATGTGGTTCTTGGCAGACGCTAGGCTGATTTAGTGCTGTTTAAAGATACCTCATAGGAATGTTTGGTTATAGCAGTGGAAAATGACCAAATTTGGAATCTCAAGGGCCTTTAGTGGACCCTCGAGCAAATGTCCATGACATTCTTGGCCACAAGCAAGACCATGTTCATTTGGATGCACTTCACAGCTATGGCTGCTCAGCTCCTGTTGGACTGGGAGGCCTTTTTCTAGTTTTGCTGAAATGTGAGGATAACTTTGGGCGTATTTCCTCAAATTATGAGAAAATCTTAATATCACTGGAGTACCTAAACAAATTCTCAGTGCCAGCAGACCTTATCTCATCCCACAACACACACACACACACACACACACACACACACACACACACACACACACACACACACACACACACACACAC
>JBBKCR010000122.1:24639209-24655739 GCA_037577295.1 Ladigesia roloffi | reverse complement strand
ATAGAAGTGTGGGACACAGTTGGGCCAAGTATTCTAACAATCATAAATAGTAGCCTTGCCTCAGGTATTGTACCATCGTATTTCAAGCAAGCAGTGATTCAGCCACTGATTAAAAAGCCAAATCTGGACACCACTGTACTTTCAAAATATCGCCCAATCTCTAAACTCCCGTTTATTTCTAAAATTCTGGAGTTTTGTAGGTCTTTTACAGTTACTATCTTTTTTAAATGCCCATAGTATTCTTTAGGTGTTCCAGTCTAGGTTTAAAACTTTTCATAGCACGGAATCTGCACGTTTGAGGGTATGTAATGATGTTTTAACAATTACTGACTCTGGTGATTCTGTCATGTTGGTACTCTTAGACCTCACTGCTGCCTTTGATACAATTGACCATGATATCCTTATCTCTCGCTTGGAACATAGTGTAGGGATAAATGGCATTGTGTTAAAATGGTTCAGGTCTTATCTTTCTGGGAGGGTTTTATAGTGGGGCTTGGTGATTTTATATCATCCTTAGTACCTCTGACATGT
This sequence comes from Ladigesia roloffi, assembly GCA_037577295.1. Taxonomy (NCBI): domain Eukaryota; kingdom Metazoa; phylum Chordata; class Actinopteri; order Characiformes; family Alestidae; genus Ladigesia; species Ladigesia roloffi. The sequence goes on along the minus strand of JBBKCR010000122.1, from coordinate 24,655,208 downwards.
GGGGTCCCTCAAGGCTCAATTCTGGGACTCATTCTTTTTTCTCTTTATTTGCTTCCCCTCGGTACTATGCTCAACAGACCCCCGTGTTGGGTATCATCTTTATGCAGATGATTTGCAGATTTATGTTCCACTTAAAAGGAATAGTGCAGACTCATTAAACAATTTCTTGGAGTGTTTAAAGGACATCAAAGACTGGATGGCATCAATTTTCTTAAATTTAAATGAAAATAAAACAGAGGTTATTTTTTTTAGTCCCAGTGGCGTACCTGACGTTCGTGATCTAAACCTAGGCGTTTTGAAAGCATTTGTTAAGTTGATTGTGACAAATCTTGGTTTTAAACTAGACAGTTGTTTGAAAACGGATGCAGCTGTTAAGGCATGTTTTTTTTAATTAAGGCTCCTCTCTAAAATCAAGCCATTTTTATCATTCAGTGTCTTCTAAAGGGTTGTCCATGCTTTTATCACAACACGACTTGATTACTGTAATGCTCTGTATGCGGGCATTAGCCAGGGTTCATTATCACGACTGCAACTCATCCAAAATGCCGCTGCCCGTCTCCTTACCATCTCTTCTATTCTTGCTGCCTTGCACTGGTTCCCTGTGCAGAGGAGAATTGAGATCAAGATTTTATTGTTTGTTTTTAAGGGCCTACATGGGCAGGCTCCTTCCTACATTTCAGATCTTTTAAAATCTTATTCCACTTTGAGATCTCTGAGATCCTCAGACCAGGCCCTTCTTCTTATGCCAAGGGCACGGCTTAAGAATAGGGGGGACAGAGCTTTCTCAGTGCTTGCTCCTAAATTCACATTTATTCTGCTTAATAACAGTTAAAACACACTTTAGCTGTCATTAGTTGTTATGGTTTAAACATAGTGAGATGAATATATATAAAGTACGCATTAACTGTAAACACTTGACTATACAAAGATACAAAATCATATCATAAAAAGATAAAATAATATAAAACACTACTGTAAAAAGATATGAAACTGAAACACTCTGTGTAAAAAACTATAAAACTGTATAAAACATTCTATGTAAAAAAATAATCACAAAACATTACTGTAAAAAGATATGAAACTGTATAAAACCGTCTATTGTAAAAAGATAAAACTGTTTAAAAGTATTTTATCAAAGATAAAACCTTAAAAATCACTCTACTGTAAAAAGATATAAAACTATATAAAACACTACTGTAAAAAAGATTTAAATCTATATAAAATAACACTGTAAAAAGATATAAAACTGTATAAAACACTACTGTAAAAAGGAAGAAACAAATTAGTCAGGAAAATTGAGCTGGAGTTGAAAGACTCATGACCCCGTGACCTTGGAGGGTAGGGGAGCTAGCCAATTGGCTTTGACCCCGCCCCTGGAGCCCCGCTGCTCGTTAGAGGCGCACAATTAAAGCTGGGGAGCAGCAGGTGCTTTCCTCTGCAGGAGGGGGAGTGGGGGGCCAAGGTGGGGAGTGGGGGTGGGGCTGTCCGACTGGCAGAGATGAAAAATCACTCGGCAAGAAACGGAAACCTGGCACCAGCTCACAGGCACAGGTCCCAATTCATCACCTCCACAGGAGCAACGGGAAGCTCAGCATATACAGAACTGTGCAAAAGTCTTCAGCCCCTCATTTCTCCATATTTCTTTTCCAGAGGTCCAGACTTTCTTGTATTTTTATGTGATCTTGAGGAACAGTTATCCAGGCTTCCTGAAGGGCTTTCAGAGACTCTGATGTCCAGTCCAGTCTCTGAACCGGACCAGTTTCAGAGGAATGTTTCTGCTGGTTAAGACACACAGTAACCTACATATGAAGACACCATGACCTACGTCATTCAAGCAGAACAAAGAGCGTCTAACTGAAGTCCTGAACCAGTGAAGAACCAGGAGCAGATGGTTCCAGATGATGGGGCGGTGATCAGTATACTAATGGTGCTGAATGCTGAGTGACTAAAACTCCTTTATCTAGGCTCCTTGTGTCTTTAGACTCTTTGCAGCCTGACAGTAAAATTTATGTTCCAATATATTTCATTTAATCTTCTCAGTGTGACAAAGATCAGACAGTCTGACAGAAAATAGATTGATAATAACAGTAGTGGCAATAATACAATACAACTACTACTACTTCTACTACTACTACTACTACTACTACTACTACTACTACTACTACTACTACTACTACTACTACTAATAATAATAATAATATGTGCTTCCTGTTGAAGGAACACTGTGGTGAAAAATCATCCACAAAGCTACACCAAACCCCAGATGTTGTTAATTAGTCAAGTTTGGGTCCAAATTTTGCTCTTTTAGTTCAGAACTTAAGCTAATTGTTCTCAATTAAACAGTTTATTTACATATGTCACATTATTTTATGCTGTTTTTAACCATTTATCAATTAAACCGGTTCAGTCCTGTCGGGTAGATTGCCGCCATTGGTCAGGTCGGTCACAAAGTCCTGGTGCTGCTGAAGCTCTGCCAGAGGCGCGAAGCGCCCAGGACAGGCCTTACTGAGGCTGACTGATTAAGCCATAATAAACTGATCGTTAGTTGAGCAGCGACAGCACCGACGCCTGGCACAGAAATGTGGGAGCGGTGGAGATAAACATCAGGGTGGCGACGAAGGGGAAGCTCAGGCCCTGAAAGACACAACTGTTCCCACCGTGGCCTCGCACCAGGCCGAGGAGCTCCTGAGTACTCGCTGCCCACTCAAGCATTCACTGCACGCGCTGACCTAGAAATGAATGGCAAGCAAACAAAGCCAGAGTAAGATGGTCATGGAAAAAAAAGACCATTGCCAGAGAAAGGACATCCTACGGTCGCCGCTCCACACGCAGTTCGGCTCGAATCCCAAATTAACTGAGAGAGAACCGCTGCCACCTCACATCACTTTAACAGGTTCAGCAGAAACTTCTCAGCTGAGCTAAAAGAAAAAACCTGGAGAAACACCTACCGTCCAAAACGCAGACCTGTTCCTTTAGACGATACTAGTAATGAGTCGTTCATTTTGAATGAATTTTTAATGTGAATCGGGAACAACGAGTCGTTTTGTATGAGTGATTTGTTCAGTCGTACATTTGTGCTACATCCTATAGTTTCTGTTTGAGTCTCAAACCCTTGAGACTCAAGAGATGAAATAATCAATTCTCTTTCAGACTGCATTGGTTCATTAATTGGGCTGTCAGTTGATAAACGAATGACTCAAACCCGAAAAGTTGTCAGATAAGAGGCGAGGTGAGCGCATAGGCCGTTCTACATGGGGTCCAGGGCCCCCTTAGAATTGCTCCTGGCCACCCTAATGCCCCCCCTGCAGTTTACTGACTTGAAAAACGGAACTTACGCTACGTGTGTTCTAGACGGACTACGTAAATAATGGAACTAACGCTACGTGTGTTCTAGGCAGACTACTTAAAGAATAGAACTAACGCTATGTCTGTTCTAGACGGACTATATAAATAACGAAACTAATGCTACGTGTGTTCTAGACGGACTACGTAAAAAATTAACAAAGTTGTTTTATACAGAGCCCCACTGACCCCAGATCAGTCAATCAGGCGAGATCTTTTCAATGATCAGTCAATCAGGCGAGTGTATCAGACTAGTGGATGTGGTTTAGGACACAGTATGACTGTAAAATTGGACACAGCTGTAAAATTGACCTGAGCAGGTTCAGACGAAACCAGGGCTACTGTTTTCAAAGCAGGACTGATCTGGGATCAGATTCCTCTGTGTTTAAGATGTCACAAAAACGACCCTTGATCAGTGTTGCTGCTTCTGAGGTGGTTTGTGAAAACAGACCCTGTTGTGCTGCAACGTTCGACTCCATACTGAAAGTCAGTCCATTTTTACAGCTCACAGTGAGTCATTACTGCATCCTTAACTGCCATCCTTAACATCATTACTGCATCCTTAACCTCGCCTACTAGTCTAGTCCACCTTAATGAAGAGCTGGGTGTGGTTTGATAGTCCAGAGAGGTTTTGGTTGATGAAAAATATTCAGGTGACCGCTGAGCATTATTGATTTTAGCCTCGCAGCTTTAGTTCTGAACTAAAGCATAAAAGAGTATTTGGCTGACCTGGGGTCAGTGTGAATGTTTTTTTTTTTTTTTCTGGAAAGAAATTTAAGATGCTTTAAGATGTTCTTTGTAATTAACTTAATGACAAGATAGATGCGGTTTGATAATCCACAGTAGTTTTGGGATCTGAGAAGATTTGGGTGGCTACTCAATCCTACCCTCCGAACAAAAGTAGTTTCTATTCTAAACAGATCTCAGCCTGTGAACTGATCTGGGGTCAGTGGGGCTCTGCATAATTGACTTTGTTCCTTTAAATCCCGGTCTTGTGGGAAGCTTCTGACTACGAAGAGGTGTTGTCTCGATTCACTGAATCGAATCTAGAAAAGGGCCCTCATAAATAAACATGGCACCTCTGGCACCCTTCTACACTTAGATGCACATCACCACACACACACACACACAGACAAAAACACACACATTTCTCCTCAAAAGTTCTTCTTTGCAGCTCCTGTATTATGCATCTCCCCAGTGTGGAATCCTCCACTGTTTCATTTATTCACCCCCTTAAAAATGCATGAAGGATCTCTCAGATGAGCGTCAGGTGGTGCGCCCCTCTCAGTCATGCGGCAAAACGAGGCAAACTGTTAATATTTGGCCTGGATCTGCTGGAGCTTCTGAAAAATGGATATTCTTTGGACTGAAAAAGATAAAATATACTCTTTAAAAAAAAACAACAGGGCTGTTTTGTTTTAGCGAACCCACCCTGACGGTGATGTGGAGAGAAAGAAGCTGGATTATTGATACATAGATCAGTGGTCCCCAACCCAGTTTGTCACAAACTGGTTTAATACTATTTTCAAGGCCCGGCATTTAAGGATTTGCTAAGGATATCCAGTCATTTTTCTATATAAAAAATTGTTTAAACTCAGACAGTAAATAAAACAGAAATACTGTACTTTTTTTTCTTTTTTCTGTGCAGCCCGGGGATTGGGGACCACTGTTTTAGCTTATCAAACTTGGATCAGTATCCAGCGTTCAAGATCCAGACTCTTCTCTGGACCAGGAGCTGGTTGCGCTGCCTGACGGCTGAGACGTTGTTCTACCAGAGTTCTGAGAAGATTTTGGTCCTAAAACTAAACCCGTTTATTGTGGAGGGATTCATGCAGGGCGTTGTGAGGTAAAATAGTCCCCAAGGAAAAGAGATTTAGTTCAAATTCACCATTTTTCAAAATAGAACATTGTTTAGATTTATATAGGAAATAAAGCAGAATTACTGTATGTTTTTTTTTTCCTGTGCAGCCTGGGGGTTGGGGACCAGTGTTTAGCCCATCAAACTGGGACCAGTATCCAGCAATCCTGATCTAGACTCTTCTCTGGACCAGGAGCTTCGAGGAGCATTAAACCTAAAAGCAGTGTTTCCTTGTGTTGTGTGTGTGATTGGGCGTAGGCCGCTGTGTTCTTGATCGCGGGGAGTCAGGCGGTGGCGAGCCCTGACGAGCATTTTTAAAGCGTCAGGAGCTGAAAGACGCTCCTGTCTGTCAAAGTCTTCCCTCGTCTTCCCACAAAGAGGCCAAAAATAGCAGATCGGCCTCGTTAACACACCATGAAACAACCAAGAATGTGATGAAAAACATAAAAGAGCAGCTGGGTCCCTCCGAGAGGCCAGGGGAAGGGTGGGGGTGTTCGTCTGACAGTTGCGTGGATAAGCAGTGCATCCACCTTATCGCCGCCGACACAGACGGGCCGGAGCGAGAGATTCGCCTCCTTCGCCAAAACAGAGGAAAAACATCACTGCGCTTATTCCGTTAAAACACTGTGGACAAAAATCCCTAAAAAGCACAGCAGGCTGTTTGAGTCATCCAGATTAATCAAGCAATCAATCAAGCAATAAAAACAGAGAGACCACGTTTGCATTTTAATATCTGCGGTACTCCCAGCAAACTGTTCTGTTTATTAAAGAGACTTTTGTTTGTTTTTGGTTATATAAAAAAAAAAAAGACAGTTAGAAAACATTAACTACACCGAGCACTGTGTGTGTGGGCTGGGCACAGATTCCGCTATCAGACACAAACAGGTTTATTCTTATCCGAAACCCTTACCCACCCAACATCCCCCACACCCAACCAACGCCGCACACACATACTACTCGCTCATTTTTACAAGAATCACCTTCATCAAAAGAAAGGTCACGGCACGGCAACACACAGTCATATCATATCATAAGATCGTGAGATCATAGAAATGTTACTTGCGTATAAGATGTGGGGACGGGAGGCGTGAGGACAGCGTGAGGAGGCTGGCAGTGAGAGAAGGCCACACAAATTCTCTACTTTCATCCCAACACGGGGCAAATCACAGGGAAACCCCATCAATTTTCCAAACTTCCTGCTTAATTAAGTGCTGAGGTGTGGGTTTGGTATGAGTCAGATCTGTTCACAGTGGAGGGGAATGGAACTAGACGTCCGCCTCTAAAGTCTCCTCACAGGAAAGTTCCTCCATCAGATGGTTCTGGTTGCGCCGTCTGATGCCTGAGACGTTGTTCTACCAGAGTTCTAAGAAGATTTTGTTCCTTAAACTTAACCCATTCATGATGGAAAGGGGTCGTGAGGTAAAATAGTCCCCGAATAAAAGAGATTTAGTTCAGATTCACAATTTTACATCATCAACCTCCATATAAACACTCATGTGGAGCCTCACGCTGGATTTGGGTTGGAGACATCTGGTTCTATTCACCAACACTGGAAATAAATGAGAGACTCTAAAATCAGCCGGTTCACACCATACACACTCTGAACACTGAATTATAGGATCATCTTTGGAAAAATGGGTGGAATCCCCTGAACACAATTACATCATGTGCAGTACCTTCCTCTGAGAGAGCGACAAACGTATGTGAGGTCAGTATTTACAGAGGTGAGATCAGAGAACGTGTGCTTGTACAGTGAAGCTTCTGCCGCAGATCCGCCTCCCTGCTGGACTCTGGTCCACCTCCATCGCTGGGCGGGAGCCAAACCCTGCAGGAAGGCGGAGCTCCAGGACCAGGGCTGGTGACCACTACAAAACAAGGTGTGGCTTGTTGGCACCAACCAGGGGTTTAAAAATGCACCACAAAATCCTTCATTTGGAATGTCAGGACAGATTTAAAATTGATTAGAATAATATAAGTGCTCCTTTTTGGTGGGGGAGGCGGGGTTTTAAAATATAGGAATACAAACAGTATGCTGCAGTGTTTAGAAATCCACATCCTGCCCCAGCACACCTGATCCACTCACTGATCTGGTGATCTCATTTGTTAAGGGGGATCAGATGATCCTGCTTCGTAAGGTGATCAGATGTTCCCACTCTTTAAGGTGGATGAGATGATCCTACTCTTTATGGTGGGACAGGTGATCCCACTCGTTAAGTTGGGTCAGGTGATGCCACTTGTTAAGGTGAGTCAGGTGATCCCACTAGTTAAGGTGGGTCAGGTGATCCCACTCGATATGGTGGGGCAGGTGATCCCATTCCCTAAGTTGGGGCAGGTGATCCCACTCGTTAAGGTGGGTCAGGTGATCCCCCTCATTATTTTGGATCATGCAGATCTGGTGGGTCTGGTGTGCTGAACCTGAGGTGCTGCCAGGATCAGGATTATTAATATTTTTCAATTAATCAGTTAATGGGATAAAAACAACATTTACTAAGTGAAAATGATTGAAATAAGCAAATAAGTTGCAAAAATATCTAGATATCTAGTGTACAGTGCAAAAAGAATTAAAAAACAATTCATTTCAAGGCAATAAATCATATATGACTGACAGTTTCAGTAGATTTTCTTGAGTTATAGCAAGTCACTAAGATTTTATGTTTTGGCAGTTTTGGGTTTCAAATTGTAAGGGGGGTCAAACCGGGTTCCTTCTGGGTCACAGTTCCTCGGGTTTCAGGGTTCCTCCTCATTACGCTCACCTGATTAATCTAAATCACAAATAAACAAATAATTAAAACAATAACATGTTAAATCGTTCCAGTTCACAGCGACCGCCTGGCAGCCATTCTGGTGTTTTTTCACTTTTTTTAAAACTGTTTTCTTTACTGTAACTGTAGTACAACGTCAACACAGAGAATCTCCACTGAGACAACGATACACTACTATTACAATATCTGATCTGTGATATGATATTATTTGTTCTTACAGTGTAAAGTAGACATTACAAACAGGAGCCACTGCAACTCCCACCTCCGTCCTGCAGCGTTTTGAAGCAGAATACACTGAAATCTTCTCTTGGTGCTCAGAAGTGGTCAAATAGCAAATTTGGCTCCTGTTTAATTAGGAAATAAAGGAGGAGATTACTGTATTACATGAATGAATTACTGCACAAGGTTTTGTGCTGATAGTGTAGATTTCAAATCTCTAAGCCCATCTGAATTAAAGGTCAGGGCTCCTTATACTTTTTTTAGAAGGTTTAGGTTCTGTATTTTTTATCCAAACACATTCTGAATAATCAAAAATGCAACAAATAAGATCCATCTTCACTAGACTGATCTCCTGTGCTTCCCCTGACAGTCAGCACTTACACATTCCACCACCCTCTTCCATGTTTCAGAGAACAACGTAAACATTTACAGAAGGGAAAACTGCGGTCTGGAGGGAACCCAGTCTGACTCCTGCACTAGTCCCTGATTCTCAATCAAACTGAAAATCAAACAGATTCACTGGGAAACCACTCAATCAGGGCTGGCCCAAAGAATGATTCATTAAGAATTTCAGAAATCCTCAATAATCAAGTCTATGTTTAGTACTAGAAGATATTTCTTGAGCCACAATATCTGTTGCCTAAAATACAACTGGTTTTGTCCTTATTTGGTAAATAAATAAATTAGAGCTGCTTTAGTTCAGGTCTCGCCCAACTGCAGAATCCCCATGGCTTGTAATTGCTGTATTTGTACAGAGGGCTACAACTGCGGCATCTATAGCAACATACGCTGCACATCATACGCTTAACACATTTTTGCCCACAACATTTCAATCGAAAAATTAGGAAACTGTAAAAGGCAAATATCATCAAAGAAGGTTGATTGGACTGAGTATTTGGGAACTCTTTCAGAAATCCCATTCAGGCCAGCCCTGTGGCGAGTTACTTCCTCAAGCACTGAATCCAGTCAAATTGTGAGATTTAGACCCCTAGTGTTAAGTCCACTTTAAGAACTATTTAAGAACACATGTGAATTGCACCAAAAAGACCAAACAGGTGAGAGATCTGAGACTCCGTGATGCAGCGAATCGTCTCCTAAAGCATCGAAATCGAACCGTGAGGTCAGAGATTTACACAGGAAGGGGAACAGGCATTGGCACGACTCAGCAGTGCGACCCGGCAGCCGTGTAGTTGGACATCTCCCTGCGGATGGTGCTGAAGGGGGACAGCTCCAGCTCGGTGGTGCACTCATGCTCGTTGTCGTCGCTGGCGGCTGCCGAGGAGCGTCCGGCCAGGCCGCAGGACTCGCCGCCACCGCAGCAGCAGCAGCAGCACTCCAGGAAGGCGCGGCCGAAGGGCCGGCACAGACAGAGCAGCAGGACAGGTGTGACGGCGGCGCGCAGGAACAGCAGCAGCTGGCTGACCAGGTGCAGCAGGGCCAGGGTGTCGGGCGGTACGCCCGCAGCCATGTAGGCCGAGGCCATGTTGCACACGTTCTCTGGCACCACACAGGCGCCGTAGACGATGGCCAGTGCCACCACCGTGCAGTTCATCTGGCTCTCCAGGCGGATCTGCTTCTTGTTGCCGCGAGCGCAGCCCCTCTCCGCCCGCCGGATCCGGCGTGCCGTGGCCAGTGAGCAGCCGATAGTGAAGAGCGTGGGCAGGCAGAAGTAGCAGCCGAAGCACCACCACAGGCGAGCGCCCTCGTAGGTCAGGCCCAAGACATACAGCGTGTCCGGCAGTGAGGACGAGATGCGCACCACGCAGCGCTGCTCCTCCGATGGGTCCTCCGCCACGCCGCCGCTCTCCGCCACCAGCTGACGGATCAGGAGCTCGGGCAGCGCCAGGAGCAGCGCGCCGATCCAGATCACCGCCAGCTTGGCTGCTGTGGACGTGCAGTTCTCGATCATCTCGTAGTACATCTGCACGTTGGTGGCAGCACGGAAACGGTCGATGCACAGGGCGCACAGTGTGAAGGTGGTCACGCCCAGAGACGCCACCTAGAGACGCCAACAGAAGAGGGAGAGAAGAGATCAGTGATGCCCAAAATATAACAAAGACTGAAAACTGGCAACAGCTCTGATCTACCTTCAGCCAGATTGGTTTTGTATTGTGACTCTGAGATTAATAATATCAGATGTTTTACCAAGTTTTCTTGCTGGTTTTAAGCATGGAATTTAAAATCAAACTACCCCCGCATCCACAGCAAAACCAACCCATGATGAACACACGGCTTCTGTGGTGTCATAAATCTCAACACTTACAATACTTTACTTGAATCAGTTTTTATTTCTTCTTCATTCGCGTTTTTTCATCTTGTTGCCAAAAAACACTTTCTTTAAATGTAAATCTTTATCATACTGTGAATGTGCAAACAGACAGAAACAGACAGAAACAGAAGAGAAACAGATTGTTTACTATTTTGAGATGCTGTTTTTGAACCTAAAGGCTCTGTCAATTAAGAGATTTTCGAAGAGATACCTGTGAAAAAGAAACACTCCATTACAGGAACCTTAAAAACCTAAATGGGAAAAAATAAAAACCTGAAATGCAAAAAAAAAGAGATTCACTTTAAATTTATTTGGTTTTTAGACCTTCATTTATTCAATTATGAACATCTATATCTCTTCCTCACTGAACTTCTTCACTTTTCTCTAATGTTTGTTAACTCGCTGAGATTACTTCTAAAATCACTTGTTTGAATTAATTTAATCTCAATAAAGTGGTTTACTGCCAGTCAATACATAAACCTAAAAACCAAACTGAATTTGTGATTCAGGCTGACTGGCTTTTATGCTAAGTGAAAATTCCACTTGATTTTGTTTAAATCATTTCTGTTCATTTATTTTGTAATAGCTTTTGCTTTAGACACTAAAACAAATGTGTGATTAATTGTAAATGTGTTGTAAATAATCTAAAAAATGTGCGACACTGGCCCTTTAAGAATTGTCTCCACAAAAATATTTTACTCCATCTGAGTGCAGTAAAACCAGTTTATCAGCTGGAGACTGGCGCTCTCAGATGTCGGCAGATCTCCAGATCATAAAAGGCCTGTTTATGCGCGTCTTTGTCAACGCTAAGTTAAAATTAGACCTGCTTTGTACCACTCAGCCACAAACGTCAGGCTGACATCCTTTAGTAGGCGCCCAAAGGGAACGAAAACACTCGCGTCCTGCTCAGAGACTGGAGCTGGGCTGTCAGACCTCATACCAGTTATTATTATCATTATATTGTTTGCAGGAAAGAAATGGAACTCAGGAATGTAACTAGTTCACATCCATCAGAGCACTACCACAGAGTCACTGCCAAAAATTGTCACCTCCAGCATTATCCCAAAGTCTTGATCCACCTTTAATTGCTCCCTTTTTAATGGGAACAGTTGTCTAGGCTCCCTGAAGGATCTTCAGAGACTCATTTCCAGTCCAGTCCCTGAACCGGACCAGTTTCAGAGAAAAAGCAGAACAAAGAGCATCTAACTGAAGTCCTGAACCAGTGAAGAACCAAGATCCAGATGATGGGGCGGTGATCAGTATACTGGTGGTGCTGAATGCTGAGTGGCTGAAACTCCTTTATCTAGGCTCCTTGTGTCTTTAGACACTTTGCAGCCTGTCAGTAAAACATTTGTTCACATTTCTTTCATTGAATCTGCTCAGTGTGATAAAAATCAGACTGAAATGTAAGGAATTGTGGGGTACAGTTGTGTATTTTGAAACCACCAGTTGCTATGTTTAAATAGCAGGCTGAACAGACCAATGAAAGGGAGTTTAAACAGTTCCATCCTCCTGTTACCGTTGTTGGAAATACAAGGTTTTCACTATGTTTCTCACTATGTTCTGGACCAATTCCCTGTATTTTCTCTTTCTACAATACACACTCTACAATCTTCCCTTGAGGTCTGAGCACATCTTGAGCTCTGGTTCCTTTAGTTCTACAGGCCTCCAAAACACAGAAGCAGCAAAGCATTAATCTTCATTTCTGCAATTACAGAGCAATCCTGCCATCAGTGCCGGGGAGGAGAGGATTAGGGAAATCAGGCAGGCCAGGCCGTCCCAGCCCACCTTTTTCATCTCTAAAGCGAGATACAAAGTGACATTAAAGCTCCGCCACCTCCATTAAGAGGCCACGAGGGCACAGGCTTCGTTCGTTAGGTGCGAATGGGGTTGATGCTCCATTAGTGGCTCTTTTTTCTTTTACTCGTCTGATGATCATCTGCCATCCCTTGGCACATCTCGTCTCAAGCACTGGGGGTCTGGGGGAGCGATAATGGTAGGACTCCTGTGCTGGAGGACGTGCCGCTCCTCGACCCCCACTCTGTACCATCTCAAGCCTCAGCACAAAAAAAAAAACATTCTGAATTTTTCATCACCCAAGCGCGAGGCTGGAGCTGAACACCGTCAAACCTTTGATCAGTGTTTGCTTCTACAAAACCAGCAAAGCTAAAAGCCCGAGACACGGCCTTTATCCTTAAAGGAACAAATTCTCTCCCTGTCTTTTCAAACCTAGGTTTTGTCGATCAGTCAAAACGTGTTTGGGGTCCAAATGTAGTTCAAAAGTGGATCCACGAGGCTAACATCGCTTACAGTCACCCCAGAAAAACATTGCTGAAACCTCTCTAGAGCCACTCAAACCTCATCCAGCTCATCATTAAGGTGGATTAGACTATTGGGCATGGTTTAGGACACAGTATGACTTACTGTGAACAGTAAAAATTAACAGGTGGCAGCTTCAGGCTGCTGTTCTTAAAGTAGGACTGATCTGAGATCAGATTCCTCTGACATCACAGAAACTGATTCTAGATCAGTGCTCCTGCACCTGAGGCGGTTTGTGAAAACAGACCTTGTTGTGTAAAAAGATGCCGCAGTGTTCAGCTCCACACTGAAGTTCAGTTTCTTTTTACAGCTCACAGTAAGTCACACTGTTTTCTAAACCATGTCCACAAGTCTAATCTACATTAACCCACTGACTGCCATTTACATTTATAGACGTCAATTTAAATACAACAGTTCACTGCCATTGACGTCTATCGATGTCAATTACATTGTTCAAATGAGCGGGCTGGGGGTGGTTCTGGGAAAGCTTTTTAGTAAATATAAAACTTGCACACTTAAATACACCTTCAAACTGACCCTGTAGGTGGCAGTAGTACAAATTTGGAATGGGAAGATGTGCTTAGAAACCTGGAGAACAATGACGGAAGTGATAAACAGGTTAGCTCTGTCGCCGAACAGACGTTAATCTGAGAAATTTAAGCAGCTCACACTCGAACAGAGTATGAGTCACAGTCGCAATAGTTTAAGTTGTGTCCTGATCATGGGAAATGAAGGCGATACACCTGGGCAAAATGGAGAGGAGAGTTCACCATGAGTTTCACCACAACCCAGTATTTCAGCAGATCAGGTGGAGTCAGATGAATTTAGCGAACTTAACCAGGTGTATATTTGTGAATAAATTGTTATTTTTGATCATAAGCCCTTTCTCAGTGTTTTTCTGTTTTATAGAAGAAAACAACTTTTTTATGTTTGAGGGGTCACTAAAACAAAAAACATTAGTGTTAAAGACACTGTTCTGCTTGAAATGTCTCTTTACAAAAAGCTTGTTTTCGCCCTTTTTTTTTTAGGTCAAAACAGGTGTTTTTGATGAAACCGACCTATATTCTACTACTGATTTCTAAAGAATGGAAAATGGTAGAAACAATTATTTTTTGGGTTTATATAGTCATAAAACACAATATTATGTGGCTCTTCAAAAATCACTCAGAATGCTCAAAAACTCTGGCAGTGAGGGTTTCTCTGGTTTGAAAAAGGCTGGCAGTCAATGAGTTAATGAAGAAATTCAGTTCAGAAGAAGAATACTGTGTCCTAAACCACGCCCACTATCCTGATTCACCTTAATGAAAGAGCTGGATGAGGTTTGAGGGTCCAGAGAAGTTTTAAGGACGAAAAGATTTGAGTGACCCCTGACTTCTAATGTTAGTGTCTTGTAGCTCCCGTTCTGAACTAAAGAAGATACATTGGGTTCCATGTGCCTTTGGAAACTTCATGAACTATTCCTTCAACTATTCCTGTAACCACACACAACTCGGCAACCTTCAGTGTCCTCCAAGTGCCGTGTCTGTGTGGTCCCTGTGGCGTCTCAGAGCTCGGCGAGAGCGCGCCGGGTCTCCTAGCAGCCGGTGATGAGCCACTCAGCGTTATTGGCTCTAATAACGCTCCATTAAACTCCTGATGAAGAGCTGCTCCGGCCCGACAGGGGCAGCGGTTATTAATCTGCCTCCAGCGGCCGGTCTGAAGCGGGGTGGCCTAGGCAGGCAGGGCAATAGCTCTTCTCTATTGACAAATGGGATTAGAGTGAGGAAGAACACGAGTGGGCTCCAGACAAAGGCCATTACGGTCGCTGTGTTTTATATAAGACATAAATCCCCCTGATAAAGGGCTCGGCCGAAGGAGCCGCCAGATACATGGAGCATAAATCTGGGGGGCGTGTCGGAAAGTGGATTTAGAACCGAGCGTTCGAATTCAGACAGGGCGGAGGGATCCGATTTGTCTCGGCTGCCATCGAAGAGGCTTTGTTTTAACTTCTGGCTCTGATTGGTTCAACTAAGTCATCAATCACTCTCCTGCTCTTCTTCTTGAGGTTTATTTCTGAATTTTGGCACCACTTCCCCTTCTACAGTTTTAAAGCTATTGGCACCGTTCCAACTCTGACACATGCGTTATACCCTACAGTGTGCCTGATCGGGTTGAGTATTGATTATTTAAAAGCGATAATTTTCCCGACTGACTTGAATGGAGGAACAGCCTGCAGCGCCAACGGACTTTGTTCAAGTATCAGCCCATAAACAGCCTTTAAAACTCTAAACCTCAGGCCAGTAATGGAAAGAAAGGCGTGTGTCACTGTTGGTTTATTAAATACAACCAGCTCTCGTTTTTTCAACTGTTAGTTTACAGCTAGCCAGCTCAGTTGGCCGATTTCAGAACAAACAGCGGCAGCTGTGGGTGAGAAATTAGTTTCGATTTCTCCTTATGGAGACTAAAGTGTGTCAGTTTGAGAGTTTGAGTGTCTTCAGGGATCTCTTCGTCTCTCCACAGCCACACAACTTTTTATCTACACGTCAGAGGATTGGCTTGTTTGAGAAGTGAAGCTCAATCCCACTTTACATTCTCTCTTTTTACTGCATTCTAGGCATTATTATTATTATTATTTGCTATTATTATCACCATAATTATTATTAGAATTGTTAATGATTGTAGCCAGCTCTCACCAATGACAATTTTCATTTATCATATCTAACTCTTCTGTCTTTACATTTCCCTGAAGTGCCAGCTGCTGTCAGCAATCAGACCAACAGAATTGCTCCAAAGTCCATTTATTATCTTTCACAGAAAGTTCCTCCTCCTCATACTGCTTTTGGATGATCTGCGTAACCACAAGAGCCAGAAAACAGACAGAAGCCATCATTTCTTGCTGTGTTTCGGACCGATTCTTACTCTGTTCTCTCCTCCAGATGGGTATGGAAGTCCAAACCTGACTCAGACCCTCATCAGACCCGACCCAGACTGACCTGGCACGACTGTTTTGTCCCACCAAACCTTGATCTGACAAAGACCACTCTACAAAACTCTTGAACCCTCCTCATTTCACCACTTTTCACTTCCAGACCTCCTCTTGTATTTTAATGTGTTTTTGAGGAACAGTTCTCCAGGCTTCCTTAAGGACTTTCAGAGACTCTCATTTTCCAGTCTGGTCCCTGAACCGGACCAGTTTCAGAGGAATGTTTCTGCTGGTTAAGACACACAGTGACCTACGTATGAATCATTCA
>JBBKCR010000122.1:24628342-24639109 GCA_037577295.1 Ladigesia roloffi | reverse complement strand
ATCAATGTGTCGTCACGAGCCACGGGGTGTAATCTGGACGTGTCTGTGCATGTTTTTTTACTTGGAAAGGTTTGATGCCCATTCACTTCCATTAAATGACTACCAGTTTGCTACAGCTAAAGCTAATAATCTGCGTTTGTGTTCTGCTGAGGAAACAAAGTAACCTTCGACTTGGATGCCCTGGGGGGTAAGCAAATAAACATAAAATTTTCATTTTTGGGTTAACTATCGCTTTAAGGCATTACAACTTGGGGAACTATTCTAAATAACAAAACCTTCTAGATGAAGAAATCTTCCTGTCCAACACTGCTTTTTGATTTTACAGTGGTAATTCAATTACCCAGCATAGAACATGTCAAATTGTTGAAACGTCTCAATGTAAATTAGTTAACTTGTCAAACATTAAAAGGCATCATTTCAATATTTACGAGATGACAACCCATTGGTTGACAAAGAATCATGTAAATGATTCAACTTCTCTTTACTCACAATTTTTCCATTTGCAACAAAGAGACATCCTTGAGATTCCTCCCTTCGCTATAAAAGCTCCGAGGAATTTAACTTGTGCTCAAAAAGGTATAATCAGGATATTTTTATGAAAACGCAAAAAATGTAAAACGTTTAACAGAAATGTATGTTATAAATTAGACAAACGAAATTATAATTTCAAAAAATTATCCCATTTACGCCGTGACCATTCATTTTTAATATAGTAATGTACACAATGTGAAATCATGACATTTTTAAGATGTTTGAGAAGAAATGTGATGAGAAGTAAGAAGCCTAAATGTAGTGAAATATTTCACACCATTATAAGGTGCAAACCAGGGCTGGACAAATTAGACCAATCAGAGAGCAATCAAGAGAATTAGAGAGCAATCTCAACTTGCGCAGACATTAAAACAATATCATTGATCTATTTTAGTTACAATTAATTACCACATTTTGAGAGGATCCAAATTCTAATTGAAAAAACAAAAAAAACAAATGACATGTAATTAATACAATTAAATTCAACCAACATTGTTCTTTAACATTACAAAAATAAGCTGTTGGGAATAAATGGGATCATTTCTACTATTCAGTTTTTTTTCTTCTATTTCTGGAACAGAAGCTTTTTCCTATTTATTTTGATTGTTAACTGAATGTTGCTTATTAATCTCTTTGCACAGTTAACAACTGATACTATAATAAGGACAATTCACTCACTAAACAATAATTATAATTTGTCCAACCCTGTAACATGATAATACTAAGAGAGAGAAAGAGAAATGATGAAAGTAGTGCAGGATATGTAACTTTAGGTGAACTCAACAACAGACAAAAGAAAAATTGTCTTTGGTACAAGACCAATTCTGCCCGTAGTCTAATCTCACAGGTTTGTGTTACAGCTCAACCAACCAATGAAAGTGTAATGCAATAGGGGTTACTGCTAAACACAAGAAAAGGTAGGGGGAGGAAAAAACAAACTAAAAAGAAAACAAAAAACACAACTTAGGGTGAGAATGCAAAGGGTAACTTGACTTACAGAAAACATGACTTACAGCAACTAAACTGGCTCACAACATAAAAAGGTGGTTGCAATTAAACTACTTTAAACATTCACATCCAAATTAACCAAATTCATGTACAGGTGTGTTATTGTATACTGTATGAAAACAGGGGATTTTCAATAAAGACAGCAACTTTAAAGTGTTTTAACTGCAAGTACCAAGAGTGGGTGTAACAAACCATAATTTAGTCAATATATGGATGGCACCAAAATGTACTGGCATGTATCAATGACAAAACTAAACACCTACAAATACATTTACAATGGAGATTACATTAATCAAGGATGAAAAGTGACCTCATTCAATTTTGCATCACTATTCCACACTAAATTTAAGTAAGAATTTTCGACTTACCAATCATGCTTAATCAACCCAATATACAAAATGTTCTGGTCTATGCATGGCAGTATGTCAAGTTTATAATATCAGCTATGATACTAACATATATTAAATTTGTGCATGGAAAAAACAAAGGCAGTTTGACAATGATGCATTTAATTACAAGCTGAATACTGGATAATACTCCAGTAAGGTTTCATTGACTTGGGAACCTGACTCAAGCTCATATGTGTAACTCTGTATTTGTCAATAAAATACAATTTGTTCAACCAATGGCACCTATGGGGCAGATTTATTAAGCTTTAGTGGTGGTACTAAAGCTTTGGTGGTGGCAATGCAAAAGTATCTACTTCTCAATTTGATTCAAGGAGAAAGCAAATCAATGTTTGTAGCACATCATCCTAACAGGATTAGCTTAGTTTGGAATGTGCACGTAAGTGTTTACAGCTTCGTTTAATCTACAAAAGGTTTAGAATTGTCAAAATCACTTTTTTCCTTAAATTCTAACCAGCTATGTTTGAATATTCGAATACAAATCTTAACTGTACAAAGCAACTGAAATCACACAAAATGATTCCTCTATTTAAATAGATAATCAGATAATTGATCACATAAGTGTTGCACAATACTTACACAATAATGGGCAAGAAACATCTGCACAACTGTTTAAATATGAATGAACTTTCAGAAAGCAAATTTGGGCTGTTTCCCAATTGAAGTTTCAATACTGTGCCCACACACAAATGTGTTTTATTGTTGCTAGTGCATTGACCGGACAAAGCAGCCTCTTTAAATTGAAAACATCATGTAGGAGATCTAACCTTGCGTGTGGGTTACATGTTTTTTTCCCTTTCATAAAACTCCGTGTGGAACGGTCTTCATTTCCAATAAGGGGAGGTCGTCAAAATTCTAAAATGAACTTAATTACATATAAAAAATTATAATGAAATATATAGTCATGCATAGAAATTGAAAATAAATGATAATGAACTGTAAAAACCTCAGAACAGTACCTACAAAAGAACCGATTTGTAAGTGGAACACAGGTAGAACAGTCACCTACTTTAGATGTGGGTCAGAATAATTTAATATTTTCTGAGTAAAAATCAGGGAAGTCAGCCATTACCATTTACTTAATAAATCTGCCCCTACAGGTCAAACCTATAGATGCCAATCCCCCCCGCCCCCAATAAATTCTCTCAATACAAAACATTTGTAAAGACAAAGTACAGTTGGAATGGAGATACTTCATCTTTCAGCAATAAAAGGGTATCAGTTTTTGTAAAAATACAGGAGGGAACATCAGAAGGAAGTTATTCAATTTCACAATCGTCTCCGCAATCTACATCTCACTAGTCCATATTACAACTTAAATATTAAACTGAATACTAATATATACAAAAACAAGCAAAGATAAATAATAAGCAAGGAATCTGGTGTTTACAAACAATTTAAAAAATGACTTTTTCCAAAAGTAATACAGCAATTCCACTCCATTCACAACTGAACATGGCCACTAGGAAAACTTGTAGGACTTCCCACTACAAGCAATTTCTTGCATTCTTTCCCACTAACAAACAAAGGATGTCCAGTTTTCAGGATGTAGGTTAAAGGTTTGAATATTCAATTCAAATTCCTACAGATTTCTAGTTGTGACCCATTTCCTCAGAACAACACTGAAAGTCAGTGCGAATGGAGAAGAGTAGCCATATTTAACAAGTCTAACCTTGATTAAGAATCTGACAAATATCCTTCAAACACAACTATGTAATCAGGACAATTTCAGACATCAAGGGGGACCTGATCAAATCTAAGTTGCCTTAGAATTCTTGAAACTGACAATTTAGAGAAATCTTTTTTGCAAAGCTAACAAGAATGCCCTTTTTCTCTGGCAATTATGAGAAAAGTTAAATTTGGATACAGCTATAAATCACATTTAAATACATTACCAGCCCATCCAAATACAATGCGCCATCTAACTGCACATTACAAAGTACCTAAAACAGTCAAGTTTTTCAGAATGGCCATGGACATGCACAGACAGGCCCATACCATCTATTTTACATACAAGTGGCAGTTCTGCTGTTTATTTAGCATAAAACACTGAGGCTCGTACAGCAGAATATAAAATGCACAAACAGGTTATTTTCAGAATATTTTACCAGAACACCCAATTTATTAATCTGCCAATTAAACCAGTATGAAATACATTTACCATAACATCAGAAATGGCATCAATAACATAGTCCTTACATGCTGAGAATGCTATGGAATACTTCAAATTGGTAAGGATATAGTGAGGTATACAAAAACATATCCATTTGCTATCTAATATTTGTACATGGCAATTACAACTATTTCAATGTCAATATCATTTAAAAAGTTTTTTCGAACAACTTTAGGA
Source organism: Ladigesia roloffi (assembly GCA_037577295.1). Lineage (NCBI taxonomy): Eukaryota > Metazoa > Chordata > Actinopteri > Characiformes > Alestidae > Ladigesia > Ladigesia roloffi. Next base: position 24,634,813 of record JBBKCR010000122.1, on the reverse strand, counting down.
TATTTTAATGCTTTATTCACAAAAACGTTCAGTCTTTTTGGTTGAAAGTTTCTACCTGGAATTTAGAAAACCTACTTCCGAACCAAATTTGACTTTTTGTGACACGTTAACTGCTAAGAGATTTGGCAAGACACAAAATATGAAATTACTGCACAAAATGATCATTTGTGGTCATCGATTTGATTCATGCCCATTTGAACATTAAAGCTTTACAAAAACACAATATAATTCAACCAATGACAGTTGCAAAGTTCTATTAACAAGTACTGAGTGTAAAGTTTCACAGAATTTAGTTACTAACTCACACATACCGTACTCATGGCATCAAATCTGAAGTGCATTCTGTGTCTCAGTCTCCCAAACGCAACATCACTTAAAGATCATATTAACATTATTATATTATAATAATATTTAACAAATTTTACATCTAAGTTGCTTTAAACAGTAGATGGACATTGGAAATGGGACTCAAATACAAGGAATCAAAAATGTAACCTGAAAAATTTCAACTCAGGCCATGGAATCCAACAAGGAATGACACAGAAGTAAAATTTCAATAGTAAATTAACAAGAGTAAAATAAATATTTAACATTACTTAATAAAAAGAAAAAAGAAAGAAAACAGAATAAATCACTACATGCATTTTTGTGTGAATGTGTAAGCAGTCTTACCTTTATGTATGTACCTACCTAGTAAACCTATTTATGGTGCTGTGGCGATCTTTACATCCAGCATTCTTCTTCTAAATTAATTAAAGGAGAAAACAGACAGACAGACAACATATACATACCTTTTCCATCCTTGTCCTAACGGTGGCGGTATTCCCTCTCTCTGTCGCGGTCTCTCTCCCGGTCACGGTCTCTTTCGCGATGGCGGTCGCGTTCACGGCTGCGCTCTCGGTAATAGTCTTCATGACGATCACGGCTGCGTGACTTGTGCCGACGGCTTTTTTCGCGAGAACGACTATGGTCTCTTTCGCGGGACCTCTCTCGTCTGCTAAGAAAGAAAATTTTTTTTTTTTACTTTCAAGTCTTTTTTCCCCCTTTTGACAATTTCTTCCTAAAAAATTTAAATATAGTAGGCTCATCACAATCATGAAATGTAGCTTATTATTTATTTATATATATTATGAAATAAAACAAGTGTATTTGTTGATTGACTAAAAACCTGCTTGTTCCATTGGCAAAGTATGAACATTTTCCATTATTTAGGCTTCATTACCACCATTAAAAAAATAAATAATGAAAATTAATACAATCTTATATTTTTTAAAAACCCTACAAAAAATAAGCTGGATGAAATTGTAACTGAAAAAAAGAATCAAGAGGCACTTTTTAACAAAAACTACATGATAAATTATGGGTGACTGGAGTTTTTAAATCAAGCAATAGCTTGCCACCTATAATTGGATAAATGCTACAGTAAAATCTTAACACCGCGTTCTGTAATTAGACTGTCAATACAATAAATAAACTGAAACCCAAAAGATATTATGAAACGTTATATTAATATTCTTTCAGTTATCACTTTTTGTTATTAGTGCTAAAGATCGATCGATATATCGGTTTACCAATATCTTTCCCGATATTTAAGCATTTTACCATAATCTGTTATCGGTTTTGTAATATCAGGATTGCCGATAAACACCGCCATCTGATGGGCGTTTTGAGAATTACGCGCATGATTGCCATTTCAGCACAGCGTCTGAGGGGAAACTGTGTGCAAAGGTAAAGTATACTTACAAATGACTGATATGTAGTTTACGCACCATTAAACACTTTAGTAACAGTGCCTCCCCTTTTTTTAAAAAAAGTATTTAAGTATTTTTGCACTTTCAGACCCGTACTTTTGATTTGTATGCAAGGAGGGAGTGATTATTATACATAAGTTTTTTCAGTTGAGTGGTGTCAAAAACAGAAGTATAATAGTAAATAAGTATCAGTTCTGAATATTGGTTATCGGGCACATAAACATGCAAATAACTGGTATCATATATGTAATAAAAAATCAATATCTGTCTATCACTAATTAGTGCTGCTGTTACTCTTCGAGGAGAATTGCAGCATTTTACCTGGAGGCAGAGCCGTAGGATTTAGACTCAATGCCATGCAGGCAGTCCTGCAATGAGCTGATGAGAACTTTGCAGCGGTCATCCGCAGACACTTTAGACTGCTTGATTAACGATATGGCGGTCACCAGAGTTTCAATGGCACTGCCATAATCCGCTGCAACACAAAAACACAGTTCAACAAGTTTATTGGGACAACACATACTAGGCTATGGGAAAACAGCGAAATATCTTTACAAACAGAGCAGGGTATTTGCAGGTATCAACAAATATTTAAACTTCAATGCCATTTAATTACACTACATGAAGTTTTTAATCCCAATAAAACTATCCCCAAGTTAAAGTTGCAATGTACTGCGTATGAACACAACACATTGTGTTGATGGGTAATAAATTCATAAATTCATACATTATTTACAAATTAAACATAAATTAAATTATTTCCTATTTCTCTAAAATCGTTATTCCACACACAGCTAAGTAGGAAACTAAAAAGAAACTATTATTGTAGCCTATGCCAATTATTTTGCCATTTCTGGTTCTATTAGGGGGGAAAGCAATAAAAAACAAAACAAAAATCTTCTTGCTTCAAACTTACATTCTGTGAACCCCTCAGAATCAAGTGATCAGAAATAAAGGATGAAATAAAAAAAAAAATAACTTTAAGGAATGTGCTTCAGGCCATCCATTCTGCAAAGCTGAAAATGTATTTTTATTATTTGTAATCACAAGTATACCCTGTAGATTAGAGGTGTGTACCTGCACTGGCATCTGAAACAGCCCTGGATATAGCGCTGCTAGAAATCGCTCTGTTCCGGTTCATTATCTCCTCAAACTCTGCTTCACTAAGAGGGGCCCGAGCTGCATCCATATCCCTGCAAAAGTGAGTGTGTAAGAGAAAAATATAGATGTTAAGACAGTTAATGTAACTTATTGCCAGGGCAACTCCTACACATGCGCATTTTCATGGGGAAACCATAAGTGCAAAGCAAACCATCATGACGTCACAAAATTTAATAAACTCAAAAAATATAAAGAAAAATAAACCCAATCCAATGAGAGATATTTGAAGGTAAGTAATAATTTCGGTGGTAACAGAGACAATCTGATTTAAGAATGATTCACTGAAGTTCAGAAGTACATTTTCTGCCATTTTAATACATCACTAAACAGGGCTAAAAAACTGACAATGTAGATACATCAATTTGGAAATAAAGGCTCCCAATCTGAACAGTTTTGTCTGACCAACTACATTTGGGACCAAGGGCTTAAAGGAAAAATTCAAGTTTTGTTTTTTATTTTTTACCTGCCAGGGCCATAATCTCCGCGATCATATGGTGGCGGTCGCCCGTATGGGTCGTTTGGAGGTGGGCCTCTGCTGTCTGATGATGGCATGTTGTTGTTACCCGGTGGAGGGAAGAAAGCAGGGTTGACATGGGGGGCTGGGGGTGGGCCTCCAGGAGGGGGGCCCCGCATGTGGGGTGGAGGGGCCAGTGCCAAAGGAGGACCAATAGGACCAGGGGGCCGGGGAGGAAAGGGGCCTGGAGGAGGTGGGCCTTGCTGTGGTGGGGGTGGGCCTGGGGGTGGACCATAGCCAGGTGGTGGTGGCCCAGGGGGCATGGGGCCCATTGGAGGCTGACCAAACTGACCAGGGAACATGACAGGGGGAGGGGGGCGGTCACCTCTGTTGGGGGGTCCAGAGAGGGGTGGGGGAAGACCCTGACCAGGCAGAGGGGGTCCAGGGGGGCCTGGAGGTCCAGGAGGTCCTGGTGGAGGACGAGGAGGGCCTTGCATACCTCCTGCAAAACAATTAATTCACAAAAAAACAATTATTATAGAACTGGGGGAAAAAAACTTTTTTCCATGTTTTTGAAATTCAGGAGTAAAATACAAAATTAGTTATGAAAAAAATTCTGTGAAAGTAATTATGCTTATTATGAAATAATCTATGAAAATACTTCCAAAAGTTCTGCTGGTCCTTGGTGCTGAGTTTAAAAGACGTACAATCCATCAATAATTGTGACTAATAGTTAGCATTTTATCTCCAAGATAAGCCCAACTTTAGAACTTCAAACTGACATGAGCATATGAATGTTCCTACATATAATCTACTGACAATCATTGTACAAATCTTTGTAATTACCTGGAAAGTGTGGTGGAGGTGCTCCAGGTCCAACAGGTCCAGGGAAGCGGTCTCCTCCAGGGCCTGCGGGACCTGGAAAACGCCCTCGACCCCTTCCCAGGGGGAAGCCACCTCGGGGCCCCACACCTGGAGGCCCGGCCTTACCCTCTCCTGACATCTGCCCTGACTGAGTACCTGCAAAGATTAAAGGAATACCATCAATGACACAGCAAAGGTACTGTATGTACATTCATATTAGGACCAAAACAATAGCAAGATTAGATCTCATAACAACGGTAACAATAATCAGTTTGTTTTTCAAATTTATTCAGTTCCCCCCATTATCCCAAATTTTTTTGGGATCAGAAATGATAGGCATCCAAAACTAATTAGTTTTACATTTTCTTAGTTGTGTGGAGTTGCTACACATAGGCAACATCAATTCAACACATTTTGAGACAGATACGCTTACTGCTATGGCGTAAGCTTCCATTAATCAATGGCTAGATTAGCCTCATAGCTACAACACAGAAAGCTCTGGATCCCCTTTCAGGAGGCGGAGGGTAAAGGGGACAATTGCATAAATTTGATTTTAACTAGAATTCTGCTGTAAGAATGATCTATTGCTTTGGTCACCAGGCATAGAAAGCTCCTCACTCTTGCGTGACTGCAGCTCAAACTGGCTGAGTGACTGTTTATTGCAAGGTGTTACGATTGGATTCTGTCCATGTAGTTCTCGCTTTGACAGCAAGTCCAGCAACTTTCTGGAGGAGGTGTCTGAGCCCACACACACCAGCGCAAATCTGCAGAGATACATAGAGAATGCTAAAATTACTACAGCAAAGACTTTTAAAACCTGCATTTAAAAAACTTAATGCCACTCAGTTAAAAGGAAGGCCCAAGTATAAAACGGAGGCCAATGTTATAATAACCAAAATAACATCTGATGATACCAAGCATTCTGAAAATTTTAAAGCCGATTCTAGGAAAATCTTTAAATTCCAATACCCCAAGTCTTACAGTCAAGATTTTAGAAAGGTTTTTATAAGAATTGCACATTTTTATATTTATGGACGTATTGTTAAGAAGCTGTATTGACAATCGCATGCAAGAGATTTTTAAATTGATCTAAAAAAGTGATGATTCAAATGCACTGGCTTGAACATCTTAGAGAAAACTCTCGGGCTAATTAAAATAATTAATATTTTAAAATACAATATATATTATCTATATATATTTCATCTGTGACACAGCAAATCAACCCAATTCTCACACACATTTTTACTTTTGCCCATTTTTCCTGCCATAAATGTAATTAGAGCATAATCAACAGGCTAAATTACCTACATATATTCTACACTAACCAGTAATTTAGGGTTGTGTGAGACCGAACTGGCCCAAATAAATCCAGACACGTACAAAAATACACAGGTGAAGGCAGCATAAAAAAAGATTAGTGTTAAAACAAATATTTTAGTTTTAAACTTGATACAATGTGATTCGGTCACAAAATAGAGATGTCAAGCCTTACAGAAATTAGTGATCTACTCACCCTTTCGACTGCCCGTTAGCTCTGTTCTCAAAAAACTTTATCTCCAGCACATCATTAATGCCTATGGAGCGAATGGCCTCTGTTAGATCTTCATCTGTGGTCCACTGTAAAGAGGAGGGAACATGTGTTGAACATACCCATTGTTGGGTCGATAATGTGGATAAAAGCACTCTTTGCTTCATATGCCGTAAAAGTATTTGAAACCTAAATATCATTTAAGCAAATACATTCCCTACAGGAAAATGAAAAGCCCCATTTTCTGTCCCAAAGTGATTCTAAGTGAAACAGTTAAAAGCAAAACTGATTGTAATCTGATTTTGTGCATTAAGCTACTTTCTAAGAAAACGGCACATTCTTTACCACAACTTACAAAATATTCTTTAAAAAAGTCAGTAACAGTTCCGAACAATCATTTTGAACGAGCGGCACTGATTACCTTTACAAATTACCTTCACATTTTAAATGTCAATCTGCTGTGTCTCACTAAATGCCTGTTACAATTAAGTGTGATCACAGATCTGTAGATACTCGCTAATACTTTGCAAGGCGTTTACTTAAAAGTATTCATCAGAGTTCGTTTTTAACTTATTAATTGTATTCTAGCTAGGGCTGCCCCTGACTAAATTGGTGCATAAATTGGTGCGTCTTATGCGACGAATATACATTTTTCCTGCATTAAAACTGCACCTAACTGTGTGTGGTGCTGCTCCAGTCCTCTGTTTATGCTG
>JBBKCR010000122.1:24575249-24585254 GCA_037577295.1 Ladigesia roloffi | reverse complement strand
ATCGGCAAACCCGATATTACAAAACCGATAACCGATTATGGTAAAATGCTTAAATATCAGGAAAAATATCGGTAAACCGATATATCGGTCAATCTCTAATCATGAAATGGTAGGAAGAACAGTGTTGAACTGCGAGAGGTTTAAAAATGGTAAGGTTACCCAGAAGTGGGAAATTATTCTGTATCTCCATGCAGAACATTCTGGTATGTGCCAAGTGGATTGGGTTCATCCTACTGCCAGATAGTGACCCAAAACGTAAGTCCAAGCTCTGCCACAACTACCCAAGGAAAAAAGAACAAGACAGTAAACATGGAAAACCTGGAGTGGCAAGAAGTCTTAAAACCCATCTAGCTGCTTTAGGATGAACCGGACAGAAGAGTGAAAGCAAAGCAACCTATAAGAGACGCACATGCACAGGAACTTCTGCAACATAGTTGGGAAGAACTTTCTGCAGAATGAACAATGAAATATTGAACCGTTTTCGGGTGTTCTCAAATTTTTGACCAGTAGTGTATATATAAGAAAATGTTATACTTATCATATTATATATTTGATTGAAAATGTAATGGGGATGAAATCTACTTTAATGCTTGCTCTTTGCCCATTCAGATGCTGCAATAATTATTGTAATTACTATAAGTGCAAATATCATTTATCATACATGATTACTTTCTTAGTTGCATCCTTTGTTAACTTGATTATTTCACTGATGTACGTCGCTCTGGATAAGAGTGTCAGCTAAATGCCTTACATGTAAATGTAAATGCTTTGTCTATGCTTGGAACATGTTGCAATTTACATTAAAATGTTAAGATAATATAAATGTATGTAAAATTTCTTTAATTTAGCCTCTGATTTAAAACATTGCTAAAGAAGAGCAACTGTAGTAAAAAATCGAAGAGTGTGGGGCCTTCTCTGCTTGAGCTTCATTCGTTTTGACTGAATTTAACTGGATTCATGACCAAAAGACCCCAGAGAGAAGCAGTGGACGGTGGCTTGATTTAAGAAGGAATGCACATTTAGGACAAACACCTTGCTCACTGATTAAATAAATCCTACGCCGCTAGTGACTGGCAGAATCGTGTCAGACTCCTGAAAGGTGTCTGCCTTTGTAAGGTGATTCTCGAATGCCAGCGTTTGTTATTCACACTAAATTGGCTGAGGCCACTCACTTGAGTGTTTAAACGTCTATGTTTGAGTCGAGATCATTAAGCCTCTGCGTCTAGACAGCAACATGTTCCCTTTCAATTGATCAAAGCGCCGTTAGCTGCAGACAGATGCAGTTTCCTCTGCGGCTCAGAATGTGTTCACAATATCGATGCTGCACATGAAAAGCAAGAATAATGAAGCTCAGGATGAAAACTCCTAAAGAAAATCATGTACGGCCTCGTCATATATTCATAATGGCAGCCATTTGGGCTTCAGCTCCAGTGCTAGTCACATAATGCCATTCTGTATAAATGCTCAGAACACACAACAGCTAAACTACAGTTTTCATCCTAAAATGGAAGCCCAGGCAAAAACAAACAGATAAACCAGCAGAGGATGGAAACTTTAGTTTAGCTGTAGCATGTTCTCAGCAGCTATACAGATTACCATTATGTGACTGGCACTGGAGTCAGAGCCCAAATGGTTGCTATTAAAGTGAAGTGGCCCTTATAGGCATGCATGAACACACAACAGCACAGTGTGAACAATGGGACATTTTTTCTCTAACCCATTCAACTAGTGGGCTGCCATCAACAGGGGGAGCATTGTGTGGTTATGGTACCTTGCCCAAGGATCCCTCAGAGATGACATTAGCAGTACTGGGATTCGAATCCACAACCTTCTAATCGTGAGGGCAACTTCCAAACCACTAGACCAGAGTCTGCCCCCAGTTTTTTATCTTAAAATGGAAGCTTGGTTAAAAGGAACTAAGGAAACTATACTGAAATGATACAGTCTTGATACATATTCATAACAAGGGCCATTTTGGTTCAATCAATGAATTGGTGCTAATGCTAACATCAATCTGCTAGTGCAGATGATCAAAACTGCACCTTTTTGGTCTAAACTAAATAAGCCATCTGAAATGGCCAAAAATGAGGGCCCAAAATGACAAAAAAGCACTCTGTCTTTTTTGCTAGTTGCTAAATGCCAAAGCTTCTTCTCTTTGTCACCAAAACAGACTGAATAGCCTGCATTTCCTCATGCTACGGCTAAACAGACAGAAAAGAAACCTATTCTAACTGAATGTTCCATTCTAAAAAGTCATTGCAAGCAAAAACAAGCAAATTTAACAGCTCGGAAAACACTAATAATATATACAGCTTACATTCATAATAGGGAGCAATTTCACTTGAGCTAAATGAAAGCGATCTTATGCAACACATTAGCCACTTTAGCATATTCAATGCTAGTGTTTATGGCTTATACTAACAGCAATGTTTTCTTCCTTCTGTTTCAGTGCCATCATGGGCCATCGTGGCTATTGCCTTTGTGGCCGTCGTGTTAGTCGTGTCCTGTTGTTTTTGCGTCTGCAAAAAGTGGATATTCAAGAAGAAGAACAAGAAAAAGGGCAAAGACAAGGGCAAGAATGCCATTAACATGAAGGACGTCGTAGACGGGACCAAAACAGAGGTAGAAACTTTTTAAATGCCGTGAACCTAGACTTATTTGATTTACCTTGTTTAATTCTTGCATAAAGTTGCCATTCTGTTTTAGTATTTTTATCAATGTCTTTATCAATGACTATACTATTAAGTTTTTGACATAGTAATCAGATCTAGATTGACAGGAAGCAACTCTAAAATGGAAAGAAGGAAGAAAGAAAAATGTCTTGAAAATGTCTCTGGCTAAAATGTGTTTTGACTGCTGATTTTAATTACAGGATTGAAAACCTGGCAGAGTAAAAACGGCACAAAAGCGTATAGAACCTGCTTTCTGTTGCTTATAGCTTAATGTACATGTTTTCATGTTTTGTTATGTTCTTTGTTAAGCTTTGAATTTCTTTTTTAGTAGTGCTGCATATTATTATGCTGGACTATGAAGTGGTTTCAACCCAGAGAAATGACGGTAGCTAATTAAGACAGGGGAGTGAGGGCAATAATGCACCTCCTCCTTTTTTCAGACGCAACCACAAATTACATCCAACACTGACACTCTGACCCTGGTTTGCATACTAATTGCATTATAACACACTACACACTTCTAACAGAATAATTGACAAAGTTGCCCTAATTTGCCATGTAATGACACAGACTTTCAATCCAGGACAGATATTACATAACAATGGAGTAATTGCTTATATATTACCTGATTTTTCTCACATTAGTAACTATGTTCTTCCATATTCAACTTGCAAAGCATGCATAAAGAATTACGGCGCTATAGCACCATGTGCTGCTGTGGTTATCGACATATATGTGGCTGCAGAAACCCTTTACATTGTGAATTTTTTACTTTCTGAGCTATTTATTTTCTCGCAGTTTCAGTTTGTTTTTTATGGTTATAATACATATTGATTCTCTCTCACTTTCTTTTTCAGTCTTTAGATGGGTTACAAAATAGTTACATAGAACTGGATTTATTCATGCATGGGTTTATCTGAAGGCTAACCGTATTCTTTTTCATTTTCTTCATTTGTGGGGAAAGTGTTCTAAAATCATAATTAACACGAATGTGAGAAGACAAGACTGCTAACCTGGCATGTTGTCATACCTGTGCCTTATTCATAAACTCCAACCAATCTGGAACCTTTTTTTACATAAATATGCAGTTTTAGCTTTTCTGATATATGATGGGTTTCTGCAGACCACCACATATTAATATTAATATTACTATATTCGTACTATAATATCAGAAGTATCTGTAATTACTTCACCAAAATACAGTCAGCAAATACAGGCACCATTGACTACAGCTGCACACACTAACACTAATGCACATTTTGTACACGTCTGAACACAGAAGGAGCCACCAAAAAGTATTCCATACATATCACTCCAGCTGAAGTTATACTCGAGTGCATTTCAGCTCAATCTCTGTCTGCTGCATCTATATCAAATAACAAAATTTTGGTTAAACATGCCAGAAAAATAAGAAAAAATTGTCTTTTGGTTCCATCTTCATCATTCTCTGTTTCATCCTAAGACCTGTACTGTACAGAGTTTCCCATTTACCCAACCAATCGTGTATTTCATGAATTCAATTACTGCCCTTTATGTTTCTAATATATCCGTTTTGAATTAATCGTTTTGTTTCTCTTTAATAAATGCAAAAAAGCATTTCACCATGGATGTCTATTATAATGAATGTGCGCTACAGATGCAGTAGGCAGAGATGAGGCTGAAGGCACGTTGGAGTGTTCCTGTAATCTCCACATGTTTAATCAAAACCTGCACAGCACCTTGTTTAATGTGATACAAAACGAGAACAAAAAAGAGCTTTATGTCTCTCAGTGGTCATTTCTCCTGGTGTGCCCAGACACATGTGGTGGCCTCTGTGTGTGGTTGTTTTAATTTGTGTTTCTTCCTTTTATGTCCTCCTTATCTATGTTTTGTCTGATGACTTTTCGGGATTGGCACTGGCGGTAGGTTCCCAATTGATGTTGGATCTTTTTTAGCCTGCTGCAATGACGTTGACAACAAACTTACTCCTGTAGAGGAAAATATATATGTAACTATGCATACAGTACATGTATAACTGCACTATATATGTGTGTAACTCTGGTTTATGCACATATATATCTATACGTATGAATGAACCAAAAAAGCACTTGGGTACGCTTTGGCAAGGCTGAACCACACTGATTTCTCCTTTGAAGTATATTTCTGATAAAAAATTTATTCTCGTAGGATGATTAAGCTGCCAGGCTGTGAGCGATCTCTTGGAGGAGGGCGTCAAGGGGAAGGTTCAGTTATTATTTGTATGTGCACACCACTGCCTTGAGCACAAAGGCGGACTTCATTTGGCCCACTTGAACTTTTGACTCTGACAAATGTCTGGCGGGAAAATACCACTCAGCTCATTAGCCCTACAAATTATGCAAAAAGCGCTGACCAGTCTGATCTATGAAATCCTCAAGACACACTTTTCAATTTGCCCTTCTTGTCAAGCAGTCTGAAAGGTCACCTACATCAGATAAAAAAATAAAAAAACATATGATCACAAAAGACCATAGTCGATTATCTGGAATTTTTTCAAATGTGTCGGCTGGCATTAATCATTACTACCTTTCTAGTGAGCGATCATGTTTTTATTTCATTTAATTTTGCTCTAAATTGATCACATTTTCATCATCCTGAAACTCGAAATCTTTCACGTACTTCTCTTTTGCATCATTTTGCAACATCGTTCACATGAATTGGCTCTCTAAGTCTATCACTGCAACAAATTATATCATGGTAAAGTGATTTCAAAACCAACAGATATATCTAATATTTCTCAGTTTGAGATTGTTGTAAGAATATTTTATGAATATTCAATCTACTCATACTTGGTTTAAGCAATCATTTTTTAAAGCAATCATTTTTAAAGCATTTGTAAGTATACGTAAATCAGGCATGAATTTTAACCTTTTGCTAACCCTGCTAATTAATATGGACATAGCAATGCCGTAAACATGTTAGGGTGTGTCATTATGAGCTGTCATTATGTTTCCATTATTATTACTGTAATTGTTGAGACAGATGCTACAATGTTTGCTTGATAATGTATGTCACATTCTAATTTAATATCATGACATTAGGTTATAGTATACTACAATATCGTATCTGTCATGACAAGTACCAGCAGAATTAAAATGTTTTAAAATGAGATAGATTCTGATTTGCAATGATGTGTTTATGGCATAGTTATATCAATGTTCTGAAGCAGAGTTAAAGTTTGAGTAATATTAGAATATTTTTGTAAAGGCTTCATAAAGACAAAAATAAATAATTATAAATATATATATATATGTTTATTTATTTATTTATCCAATAATTATAATAATTTAATATAATAATAACTTTGATATCCTTTGTTGCAGCACTTGGATCAGTAATTGCTGTTAATTTTCCAAACGTTTGACCAAACACAGGCAAAATAAAGCCTTCAAGTTTCAGGACACACATTTGCATTACGTTAATACATAATGTGCAAATGAGTCCATACTCGGTAGAGGGAAACTAATCAAGATTTTCCTGGGCTTATTAATCTGATTTGTTTTATTAAGACACCTAAATCTGTTGCAGACACTAAACTGGAGTTGCTAACTGACATGTCACCATTGGAGCTGTGCTTGTTGCCATGGCAACTTTTCACAACTCCCATGCTGTGCAAGCTGTAGCCAAATTGGTGAAAAAAGTGACAAAAAAAGCTCATTTTCTAAATAGAGATGGGACAGTAAGAAGATTTCTTATCATGACCTCAGTGACTAAAATAATAAAAGTTCCACCAATGCAGTGATACTGTTAAAATACACTGGTTAGAATTAAGCCTAGTCCTGTACTACATATCCTTCTGGATGATGAGTCTAAAGATAATGCAGTGCGTGGCTAGTCCAGACTTAATCTCTGACCAGGAAACAGGAAACATGAAATGCTTCAACAGAACAATATGCACTCTGCATATGTTAGTATGCAAAGAGCAGCGCAATCATGTGTGCATATTAAAGTGAAATATGCATAAATAAATGCCCTGTTTGTGACATTCGGTGCATACATGAGGCAACCCAGAGGCAGTAGCATTATTCTATTCACCTCTACCACTACTTTTTAAAAAGACACTAACATAACATGCTCATTGGAAGGATTACAGGGCCTATAATGCACATTTAATGATTGTGTTCAATTTACATAAATGTTTCCAACATTCTTTTACACGCTATAAACAGTTATAAACAGTTTTTTTAAATATTCCCTTGTTTATGTACCATTTAAACCCCAATTTGTAAAAATAAGCCATCATACTCCTTATAACGTAAGTTTGAATGACTGGTGTAGGATTAGTAGTTAGATATATAAATACACAGACATCACTTATCAATAAAATTCAAAATAGCCACTTTTACAACTAGCATGGGCTGTTGAACTGTTTCACATGTTTGAACAATAACCTTAAAAATAAAGGAAAATTCAGTTTTTTCATGTTATGGACCCTTTAACATTTGAATTAGTATGATTCCCATCAGGTTTTATCATTAAATCCAATAGCTATTCCATCTTTATTAGAAATGATACCAACACCCTGCACTGGGTAACCAAGCCAGTTCAAATATCCACAATTGACCCAAACTTTGGTTTGTACTATTTACAACAGCATGAAAACCCCAGGAAAATCTAAATTAGCCCGACTGAACAAGGAATTCAGAATGATACTCGAAAGAAAAGAAATCAGTTTCGTTCAGCCTTTCGCTCTCACTGAGATTAACCTGACAGCAGACAGGACAGGCCCTGTGTATGTTATACCAGCCCTGTTTGTTTTCATTTTTATAAATTTTTTTTATTTTTCACCACCTTCCACAGGCATGATGCATATGTAACGCTTCCATGAGCGCGGCGGCCATCTTCATGGCCAGCCAGTGAGAATTTGAGGGGGGTTTTACCAGATTATGTCACTGTTCTGGGGGAAATGTGAATGCCCTGCATGTTTACTGATGATCCAGACTGACCTTTTCTTTTCTGGACAGTGACTTTTTCCACACTTGAATGAACTGATAAGCTGCATTTGCCTCATCAACAGCATGCTTTATAAATGACGATTGATTGAACTCACAGCACAACCATGGCACCTATTCAGGCTAGCAAGAAACACAACCTCTCACCACTTCTTAATAACTCAAACCTTTTATGAGACATTTAACCCACAGAGTACTTTCAATTCTCAAAGAATACTTGGCACAGAACTGAAAATAGATTTGTTTAAAGATCGGCCCCATATTTTGTATCGGATTTATTTACCTTTTGAAGGTGAAAACGTTAGCATAGCATTAGCATAGCATCTTTGCTCTAATTCCTTAAATAATATAGACAGATGTCTACACATGGATCACGTTAAAAACATAACTTGGTCTACAATGATAGGCGGAGAGAGGTATAATCATTATTACTCTGAATAGATCAATACATGTTAATATTTTCACCATTATGTAGCAATTTATGCAATTTGCTTCAAGATTAATAGTTTTCTGATCCTTATTTAGGGCACAAACACCAACAAACTATATTCATATTTACTGAATGTAAAATTTATGGTGAAATAATCATTACCGCCCCAACCTCCCCAACCTACATTCACCCTGATTAGAGTAGGTACCCACCGACTGACACTGGGCTTGGGGTGGGGTTTCATACCCTAGGCCTCAATCCATCACTGAGCATGTCCGGGTGTTAACCACTGTGGTGTTTTGAGTGCTTGGCCCCCTACATTGCAAGCAGGCTGGTTCCGGGCAGCAGGCTGGCGTTCAGCTGTGGCCGGACTGACTGTTGGCTGGGTGTCTCCTTCAGGCCCTGAAGGACGAAGATGAAGTGGAAACAGGGCTGACTGAGAATGAGAAGGAAGCAGAGCCCAAGGAGCAAGAAAAACTTGGCAAATTACAGTACTCGTTGGATTACAATTTCACTGAAAACACGGTAAGGGGGGTGTCCTGTAAGTGTTTTCCGCTGTGTGTTGTGAGAGGTGTATTGTGAACAGTTTTAAAGTCCTGTTTGTAAGTATGTTCATTTTGTTGGCTCTTAAGTCATTTGTGTCTACTTGTCTGACAGAACTGGGTTTAAAGTTACTGTATTTTATAACATTTTGTCAAGATTTATGCCAAGACCTTTGATGTCAGGAGTTTTCCTTAATTAGCTTTGCACTGGAGATATGAAACTAATAATTTAAAGGATTTATACACAACCATTAAGAATTATGTTAACAGAATGTCAATCATGCCACACTCACCTCAAACAATGTAGAGTTGTCAAGTAAACTAATATAGACCTGCTTATGTGTGGTGTGATATCATTTTCTATAAAAAAGAAAACCGTATGTCATACTATTACCCAGAAAGGCAGGAAATACAGCAATAATCCCAAATTCTGAATCTTCTAGTTGTGCTCTTAACGTTTCCCGAACTAATGACAAACGAAATGCTTCAGTAGTTACTGCACGGCTCTTTTTTCTCTCTGCACACCATTAATTACACAGAATACATGATCTGAGTACATCGTTTAAATAATGACATCATTGTCACTTCATGTTTATGTAATTCATTACATAATTCATCTAAGTCAGTGAGAGAGGGTGTCCAGAATGCTCTGTAAAGTTTTAGTGCGGTATCATAAATCCAGCTGTCAATCAACAGCTGTCTGCAGCAGCTCACCAGTGATGGAGGGAGTAGCACTTACTCTGCTTCAATAAAGAGAAGGATCATCTCAGTTTCCCATCTCTCTCTCCCTGTCTCCCTCTCTCGACATCTTCATCTCTCTCTCTCTCCCTGTCTCCCTCTCTCGACATCTTCATCTCTCTCTCTCCCTGTCTCTCTCTCTCTCTCTGTCACTCCCTCTCTCTGTGTCTCTTTCTCCGTTTCTCTCTGTCTCTCTCTCTCTCCCTGTCTCTCTTTCTCCTTCTCTCTCTCTCTCTCTGTCTCTCTCTCTCCCTGTCTCCCTCTCTCGACGTCTTCATCTCTCTCTCTCTCCCTGTCTCTCTCTCTCTCTCTCTCTGTCACTCCCTCTCTCTGTGTCTCTTTCTCCGTTTCTCTCTGTCTCTTTGTCTCTCTCTGTCTCTCTCTCTCTCTCTGTCTCTCTCTGTCTCTCTCTCTCTCTGTCTCTCTGTCTCTCTTTCTCTCTCTCTCTGTCTCTCTCTGTCTCTCTCTCTCTCTTATGCTCTCTTTCTCTTTCTCTACCTCTCTAATGCTCTCTCTCTCTCTCTCTCTCATTCTCTCTCTCTTTCTCTCTGTGTCTCTCTCTCTGTCTCTCTCTATCTCTCTCTGTCTCTCTCTCTCTCTGTCTCTCTCTCTCTCTGTCTCCCTCTCTTTCTGTCTCCCTCTCTTTCTATTTC
>JBBKCR010000122.1:24548030-24558105 GCA_037577295.1 Ladigesia roloffi | reverse complement strand
TGTGTGTGGGTGTGTGTGTGTGTGTGTGTGTGTGTGTGTGTGTGTGTGTGTGTGTGTGTGTGTGTGTGTGTGTGTGTATGTTACTGATGCAGTGTGTTTTTCTACTTTTTATGTTTGTCTTTATTGTAATGTACCATTATGCTATAAAAGCACACAAGCAATTACCACTAAAAATAGTTTTAATGACAGAAAGCCTGCCTATTTCTTTTGAACCATACAGAAGAAATTTTACTAGAAGCATACCACTTTATTCACAAGGTCCATGTCGCACATGTTCTCCACCAAAATCCTGCAGGCTTCCTCTTTACCCCAGTGAGCAGCAGCATGGAGCGGCGTCCAGCCATCGTAATCTTTAATATTTACATCATAACCTGCCTGGATTAAAAGCCTGAAAAACAGCCAAATCCACAAAAGCACCATCAGATTAAGCAAATCTGGGTTTCCTTGGATTTGGTGATGTAGTCTAATAAAGCGATTGAATGCAGTGAGGGAAATCAGAAAGAAAGCAAAAATGCTGATTGAAATTTAATGGAAATTGAAAAAAGCTTAACATTTAAAAATCGCATCACATGTGCACTTGAAACAAACATTTTAGATCTAAATTAACCTTAAAAGTAGGATATAGCACATTTATATAAATTAAATATATTTTAATTCAGCTCATTGAAAAGTTTACATTTTTGACTAAATATAACCCACCCTTTATTTTGTAGCACTGAAGTACAATTTTAAACTTGTTGATGCAAGGTAAATGAAATTCAATCAGTAAATAATTACACAATTCATTATGTAACGATATGCAATACATTCATTCATTTTCTGTAACTGTTTAATCCACTGTGTATAATTTCACCTGTTAGTTAGATTTCCCACAGTCACCTGATATCAACAACACTGGGAGCTCATCTCTCAGTCACATGAAGCTCCAGGCCATCTATTCAAACTGCTGCTTTTGCAACATCACTGAACAGCTCTAACAAGCTTGGAGATCAGCACTAATGGCTAATTTAGGAAAAGCAGCTAGCAGACGCCCACTCTGGACAAACCTGTCATCACTGGAGAACTCAGTCTACTGAGGGACAGGGCCAACGCTTGGTCACATGGGTGCAGCATGAATTTTTAACATAGTGGAACCTACAGACTACAGCACAGCAATGGGAGCGGGATCCCGCGGGTCCCACGGGACCCAGCTCAAATCTCGCAGGATTGGGCGGGTTTTAGGTTGCTGCGGGCGGGAGCGAGAAACAGAGATAGTGGGCGGGATAAGAATTGACAGCGGGTCCCAAAATTGTTAGCGTAGCAGGATGGAGGATGCAGCTGATGTTGGTAATAAAATAGTGAAGGGAGAATATAAAACTAAACTAAAATTGGGGAAATCTGAGATATGGAAAAACTTTTTAAATTGTAACAAACAAAGAGGGTAAAGAGTCGGTAATGGTCAGAAACTCAGCGGGAGCCGGATTTAAAAAACAGTACCGCGCACGGCTCTACTACAGACCAACGTCTCACATATACAAGCATATTTTTAAAAAGCACATTTTATGAATTTTGCCCAAGCAAATGCATCTTTAGGTCACCGAAAAACAAACTTCTGGAAAACTCCTAGGGTCAATATTTTCAGAACCTCAGTTTTCAACATTAAAAAGGTACACGGTTTATTCAATAGGGAAAATAAAACGATCAAGCCCCTACTTTTGTTTGTGGCCTCTTTCTAAAACAAAAATCTTGACACATTCACTGCAATCCAGACAACACAGCTCTGATTGGTCGGGCAGATTTTTTAAAAACGCATCTGGACATCGCAGAAAACCAAGCTGACTGATTTAAGTCTTCATCCACCACAACTGATGAATAGATGCATGTTCATAGAAATAAATTAGGCTCTTTATTGTAGATTAAATTTACAGATAGATTAAATTTAGTAATCAGACTTCTTTAGGTACCTCAATGTCCAACCCTTCCTTCAAGAGTCCAACCATTCCACTATTGCCAGCTCAGTCATGGCTGGATGACATTCTGTTGAAAGTGCAGCTTAAAGGCCAGATTTCAAAGATAGTAAACACTGTTACTTCTTTTCAAATGATTTCATTAAAATTAAAATGAATTGGGTTAAAGATCATAGGACCGAAACTTCTGACCCGACCTCGGATTGTGCTCAGAGTTAATGGCACATCCTCCTGTGCCCGCCTCACCCTGATACAATTTAAAATCTTTCCCCGAATTTATTATATTAAGTCCAAACTTTCTAAGATTTATCCAGATGTTGAGGACCGATGTAACCGTTGTAATTCCACCCCAGCTGATATGAGTTTTGGTCGTCCATTATCAAAACCTTAAATGATACATTTCTGTTCAGTGTACAACCGACCGCAAAGAAGGCGTTTTTGGTGTTTTTGTTTGAATCATTTTAAAAAGCGTATGCTTTTGCCTCCCTAACCAGCACAGCGGAAATCTCTCTGGCTTTGAGACTTGATGCTCTTTTTGAAATGAGAAAAAAAAAAATACTCCACCAGAGGATCCCTTTAGACATTTCATAAAATACGGAACTCACTGATACTTTACTTTGAAAAGCTCCATTCACTGCCGTCAGTCGATGAATAATAACACACATCTATAGCAGATAAGCAGATTGTGTCTTGTCCCCCCTCCAATACCCTCTCCTTTCCCACTCTCTCACTTTTTACTGGTTTTATTATTATTTCATTTATTGCAATATTATTTATTTATTTTATTTTATTATTATTTCAATTATTTTATTTATTCATGTTTTAATTTCCACTCCATGGCAGTACGCGGGTAGGTGTTTTTGAATTTCATAAAGAACAAAAAAGATACATTGTCTTTTTTTCCCTCTTTTATGTGTATTAACTTTCTTGAATAAAAACGGATGAAAAGAAATAAATTCGACTGATTAGCTTTCTGGTGTTAAAATGGCTTTTTTCCCACCACAGAAGTAATCGGTAACACTTAACTCTTCACAAGGGAAATATGTTATATTTCCAAGTTAAACTTCCTGAGAGAAGCATGTTTGGGGAGGAGAGGATCTATCTGAGCTTACACACCTTCTGCCTAACCAGAGCACTTTCACCAGCTTAGCATAATCCCAGCGGGCAGATTCAGCCAATACACACTACCCACAAAGCCTTGAGGAAGTTTGGGGACACTCAAGTTCGGGGGATTATCTGGATGAAATCAGTTCTAGAGGTGGAAGTTTTTTAAACAATTCTGTTTAAGTGTTCAAACCCCCTTTGAGTCAAAGGAGTTTCAGTGTTTTTAACAACAGTTTTCTCCCTCCAACCCAAGAAAGACATTCTGAACATGAAGCACATTTTAATGCATAGCTGCTTGATGCTAACTAAATATTTACAAGTTTTTTCTGCATTATCTGAAACTTGACAACAAAAAAATGAGACCATAAGCTTTTTTTCCAAGATGAACGTGTGTGTGTGTGTGTGTGTGTGTGTGTGTAATTAATTAATTAATTTATTTTCTAAATGCCCCATTTTAATTTTGACAGCTATAATTACCTTAAATTTAATCTATCCAGGTTAAACAGAGTTTCTGTCGTTCAAATACCATACCATCAATATTTTAACCATATGCCTAACAAAAATGTAGTGTCTCAATATGACTTACCCTAATATTGTTGCACTACTTTACTATGCAGCAGGGTATAAATACATGGGGCATTACAAGCGCCTATGTGTCACCCTTAAGAGCAAGAATCACTAGAAACAAGGCTATCGAACTCTCTTTACTCTCATGGTTATTCCATTTTGTACAAATAAAAAGCCTTTTTTATGCAAAAAACAAAATCTGAATTCTTAAAAGCAAGACTAAAAGTGCAACTCACTTTAAAACCTCTGTGTAGCCCTTTGCAGCAGCAACGTGCAGTGCGGTTCCTCCAGACTTGGCATGTCGGACGTCGTTGATCTGGCCGCTATTGAGCCACTGTCTGGCGTCCCGCAGCATAATCCGCTCCTCCTCCTTCCTGGCGGCCTCTATGTCCAAGCCTGCAGAGTGAGCAAAGGGAGAGTCACAGGCCTGTACACACGGTTTGGTTTTAGTATTAGCACTGGTACAAATATGCCAAAGAGCACAAACGAAATGTTAACAGAGGAATACCCCCACACCATGTTTATTATAATATTTGAGAAAGTATGTTTTGTTTATTACATTAATGTGGTTTCTGACCTCTGCTGCTCAAACAGGTTTGTCCCAATTATGTAATTTTGAAATAATCACAATCATTTAAGCTGACGGCAATTATTTCCCACATTTTGAAGGATGGCCCTCCCACTGCCCCCTCATATAGCATGGTGTAATCCAGGATGGGCATCTGGTAGTTGACACTGGACTATAGTGTTGAGTTGTCCAGTGAAAGGAAAGGTGTTGTGCATCATGTGTCACATTCAGTGACTCAAAAGCTCAGCAGTAAACGGAATAATCACTGAATTTGGTTCAACTTTGAGCACAACGGCAATGGGGCAAAATAAAACCAAGTTACCTCCATAAGCAAACAATAGCATGGCCAATACAAAGCAATTTTGATCATAGTCATCAGAAAGTCGCCCGATAACTTAAAAGCTAGGCAGAAAGTAATGTTTGATGTTAAGTCATCAGTCTCAATTAACGTACGTTAGGCGCTTAAAATCTGTGTCAGAATTGTGTCATATTTACCAACTACTTATTTATAAGATACTTACACTTGGAAGATATTTTACATCGAAACTTGTTCTAATCCAGGTAGATGGCATCCCAGATCTTTTATATATAAATCTTTATCTATCAACTATGGTAGATATGTACATGAATATTGGATATAGGCATAGTAGGGATGTGCGGTTTACTGGTACTGGGAAAATACTGGTATTTATTTCAAACGGTACAATACCAAGTTTGCTCAGTTCGGTATTTCATCCGCTGTTCCGATTTTCACCACTATGGGGCAGTGTTGCGCAAACTGGCTCCAAACCGGCAAACATGATAACAGAAAAAGGCGATGGATCACACAGATAAAACGCGCTCTACACGTCCGAAATTAATAAATAACGAGAATGTTAGAAGTGAAATATGGCATTACTTTGCCTACAAAAGTGATGAAAAGGGTGAACCCCCAGACCTATAAATCATGTTTGTCACTTGCCCATCCTGATTTGTTCAAGAAGCTACGGGAACAACATATGAGTTTCAACTGATTTAATTTACTCTCTTATTTTAAAGAAATCTGTATTATTATTTTTTAAATCTGCAGCTATCAAAGGAGCTATTTAAAAATATAGACTGCAAAGATATGTAGATGTGAACCCATTTTATTCAGTCCCAAAATCACAATCCAACCTGTATCCTCGACTCTGTAGGGTTTTTTTTGTTGTTGTTGCTGCATTCTGCTTGCATTCACATTTTCTTTGTGATAAAGACTGAAAATATATTAAGAGATTACTTTATTTTAATTAGATGTCTTCAGTTCTGTTTTTATTATGTAGTTGTAATTTCTTTTCACAGTTGTCCATACTTTTCAATTCACCTATATTAGCCCGTTTCCTTTTTTTTTTGGTATCGATTTAGTATCGATACCAAGGTATGAGATTCTAGTATGGTACCGAAGTCAAAATTGTGGTATCGAGCCATCCCTAAGGCATAGTATTACAAATTACATGACAGTGCATACCTAATAGGGTCCAAAACATTTTCATATCAGTCAGGCCTGATAGCAATGCACTGAAAGGTTGTGATAAATAGGCCACAAAGGGAAGTGCTTTTGAGTTCAGCCCTCACGTCACTCCATCCTATTGAACAGCACATGTAATGCCATTACTGTCCTGAGTAGGTTCACAATGGCCATCAACTAGCACTCTTTTCCACCATGCTTTCAATCCACCCCTGCAATATTCCAACAAAAGGTTATGCATGCGGTGACTAACAGACGTAGCATGCAGAGTGACTTAAAATGGTGGACACAAACAGAGACATCATCATGGAGGGGTTTATAGACTCACTAATACTCAGTGACAGCACAGAGTACCGAGAACCACCCGTGACTTTCAAGGTTTGGCGAATATCTATTAACACAGACACTCACAGACAACCCATTCCTTACAGTACAAAGTAAAAACTATAACAGAAATAGGCAGATTTTTTAAAGCAGAGAGGTAGGAAAGGATAGAAGAAGGGGGAAAGGAGGGATAAAAGAAGGGAAAGAAAGAAGGAAGGAGGGATTGATGGGATGAAATGGACAAATGGTGTAAATGGATAGATAAACATACAGACGGATAGAACACAAACAGTTAGATATGTGGACACGAATATTCTGGAGCGTCTTATAGGCCGAAAAATATGGTATGTAAGACGCATCCAATTGTCAAGGAGGAAAATCTAGAAAAAGTGTGTCCCAAAACTTCTGTCCACTCTAGATACAGAACGTCTCGTCTCGTTTTAGTAAACGAAAATGAAGAGACACTTTAGCACAGTTTTTATACTGTAAACCACATTTAGTCTCGTTCTTATTCATCAACAAAAATACTTTATAGATTTCGTTTCGTTATCGTCACATGACCAGCATTAACGTCGCGTCTCGTCTCGTTTTTGTCACGAGGGTCAGAGACGTCTCCATAGCAACAGAACACACCACAAGCCCAGCCTGCAGCACACACGACTTAAACAGAGGACTGGAGCAGCACCTCACACAGTTAGGGGCAGTTTTAATGCAGGAAAAATATATATTCGGAGTATAAGATGCACCAACTTTTTCCACGTCTTATAGGCCGAAAAATACGGTACTTAGGCAATACTTCCCTACTAACCCTA
The DNA here is from genome assembly GCA_037577295.1 of Ladigesia roloffi. Taxonomy (NCBI): domain Eukaryota; kingdom Metazoa; phylum Chordata; class Actinopteri; order Characiformes; family Alestidae; genus Ladigesia; species Ladigesia roloffi. The sequence goes on along the minus strand of JBBKCR010000122.1, from coordinate 24,551,298 downwards.
ACCCAAATGACACCTACGCAAGTAATTTTACTGATGAACACATTTACAGCCAACATACAAGTTCATAGTAAACATACTTGAGCATTCAAAATACAATGTTTTAAAAGAGTGATGCAGTAGAAACTGTTGGATATCTTATGAGTCGGACAGAACTGATTTCTACTGAATTACATCAGTTTGCTAAACTCTAGCAGCAGGCCGCAATTCATTTTTGCAGACCTTTATAAACTTTCATGAAAAAGACATTTGGCAAAATCGCACGTATTATAGCCACAAATACAGTACAAAATAAAACCATTTTGATGAGTCATATTAATATCAACAGCTCAGTTAAACACCTGCTTTAAAAAAAATAAAGACCAGAAACTAGATTTGAAGTCCTATGCACTATATCATATAACCCAAATGTTACCAACCCTGGTGATGTGCAGTGTAGTTCCAACCACAACATGCAGCTAATGACAGTATGTATTCAGAAATCCCCCACTGAATCAGACGCATTAGGGCTCAGTAATAAAAGGGTGAGGCGGAACACCTGATGCACATTGGAACTAGTGACCGACCGATATTGATTTTTTATTACCGATACCGATACCAATTATTTGCATGTTTATGTGCCCAATAACCGATATTTTGAACCGGTATTAATTTACTATTATACTTCTGTTTTTGACTCAATTGTTACAACACTGAACTGAAAAAACTGTTTTATTTATAATAATCACTCCCTCCTTGCATACAAATACAAAACTGGGACTCTGAAAGTGCAAAAAATAAAAAAAAACCCTAAAAGAAATAATAAAAAAGGGCACTGATCCTAAAGTATTCAATGGTGCATAAACTACATATCTACGAACTGTATAAACAACATATCAGTCATTTATGTAACACATCTAATGGGTGCATTAATAGCTGTTATGTTCAAAAAAGTTTACTAAATATAGAAAAGCAAGTAAGTATACTTTACTTTTGCATGCAGTTTCCCCCTCAGACTCTGTGCTGCAATAGCGATTAGGCGCGTAATTCTCAAAACTACCACCAGATGGCGGTGTTTATCTGTAAACCTGATATTGCAAAACCGATAATGGTAAATATCGGGGAAAATATCGGTAAGTCGATATATCGGTCAATCTCTAATTGGAACAGGCAGAAAGCAAATTTCCAAGAAGGTTGATCACCACTACCACTGAAGAGCTCTCTTACACACTTCATAGAAAGACAGTCGACTTTTGTTGCATGGTCACCACCCAGCTGCCAGAGGTTTCCCTTCTTGTAGAATGTCTTTCCAGAAGGAAACGGCACCATCTTGTGAACTAAGACAGAAATGCATACATGCATGGTTCTGAATAGAATCTTCAAATTTTAAGAGTTTGATATTTCTAAACAAGGGTCTGGAGACATGTTCACAAATCCACATCCAAAATCAAATAATGGATTTTAATTAGCCATAGTGCAGTCCCAAACAAATCCAGTAAATACCAACAATATTCAAAAGCTGCTTATTTCTGTAAAAATGGGACTACCCTGAAACAGATATTACATGATAAGCTATGAATATCATATGGATGTTTTCACACCTCGAGCTTTACTGCTCTACCAGTGGTGTTAGAATACTGAGTCATGGTTTTCTGTGCACATGAATTCAGACAGATCTAAACAGCAATAAAACTGAACTGCACTCAGGCGACTTCCCAAGCTGGGCTCAGTGCAGTTCATTTGTAGTTTGGTATGTTTGGCTTACAAAGTAAAAACACGGCCCTCGTCCTCTTTGTGATGCTTTAACCATATATCCAAATGCAAAGCTTCCATAAAGCCACAGCCACAGTCCTATAACCCTTAGCAAATAACCAATGTGTGTTTGTAGTTTTTGTACAAACAACATATTAAAGCAATAAGCAGGTGATTTTACCATGGTTAACGTCAAAAAGGGCCTTTTTTCTGACAAATTAAAACTAATTTTAGCTTTTCTTTTTACATTGTCTTGAAATATTATCAAGTATCATGTCAACAGTTGAAAGAGGATGTTTTACTTGCTTCACGTGTTACACCAAAAAATGATAAAAAGTAATTCACGATTCTTTGCCACATAACGAATTCCATGTAGTGAAATGTGCCAATGAATATAACAATCTTATAGCTATTTGTTACAATTATATCTGCCAAACGCTTGATGAAAACTCATTATCTGATGCCATTCATTCACAGTTATCAAGTCATTCTCAGTTTGCCAATTACAATTTGTCACGAAAACGTGAAGTGTGTTAACTACTCTGGTGTGTGAAATGTTTGAAAAGCAGATGAAGAACATCACAGAGTTACTGTCATTCTTGGGGTCTATATGAATAGACCTGGGTCTGCACCAACATGCACTACTGTCATTGCATGTTATGTGTGCCATGCAGCGATAGTAAAGTGTGGCATCATGCCGCACCCTCATTACCTCTGTCCCAAGCTCGCCCCCGTCTGTCAGCATAGCTCATAAAAACTGGCAGCTGTCATTGGCTGGAGTGCCATGAATTCCTCAGGGGGCGTCGGCTAATCCGGAGCGGTTACGTAATATGCTATAGAAAGGTGGGCATCATGCTAACACAGAACAGAATGGAGCAGTTTCACCAAATCACACAGCACATCACACCCAGAGGAGAGGGGGTGAGGAACGAGTGGCCATGACCACTGCAGCCCAAACAAGTTCTCATCATCACTCTCAACACAACATACCAACACAAAGGTCATGTTTAGAGCTGACTGGAAACACACAGGACAGCACCACCTTAATGGGTAGAGGTGTAAAAATTCATTGTGATGTTTATAATACTATTTGTTTAATTACATTTAAATCACATCCTCAACGCACTCATTTGCAAATACAGTTTTCAAAGCACAGACCTTAATTTTTTAAAAAGCACAGACCCTAAAAGTTTTCAAAGCACAGACCCTAAAAACAACATATAATGTTATTGGAGAACTTTTAGTTTTGCAGTCCTCCTGCTTGGCACATTTGAGGGTTTTTAAAACCCCAAATACAACTACCTCAACTCAGACAAGGCTCATTAGCAGAGGAGATTAATTAGGTGAATAAGAGGGGGGGGACACAAACAGATTTCTAGTTCACTACATCCTGCACCCTTTTAATCATTTTCATTATACTCTCTGAAATCTCAAAGGCTGGGGTATCTAATAGTAGCTAATGTATTTTCTGCATACAGTTATGTGATCTTTTGAAGAATATAAATGTTGCACTACAATGCACTTTCAATGTTCCACCAGC
>JBBKCR010000122.1:24520135-24530385 GCA_037577295.1 Ladigesia roloffi | reverse complement strand
CTAATCTGTAGCTGTAGCTAGTGTTACTAATCTGTAGCTGTAGCTAGTGTTAGTAATTTGTAGCTGTAGCTAGCGTTACTAATCTGTAGCTGTAGCTAGTGTTACTAATCTGTAGATGTAGCTAGTGTTACTAATCTGTAGCTGTAGCTAGTGTTACTAATCTGTAGCTGTAGCTAGTGTTACTAATCTGTAGCTGTAGCTAGTGTTAGTAATTTGTAGCTGTAGCTAGCGTTTCTAATCTGTAGCTGTAGATAGTGTTACTAATCTGTAGCTGTAGCTAGTGTTACTAATATGTAGCTGTAGCTAGTGTTACTAATCTGTAGCTGTAGCTAGTGTTACTAATCTGTAGCTGTAGCTAGTGTTACTCATCTGTAGCTGTAGCTAGTGTTACTTATCTGTAGCTGTAGCTAGTGTTACTTATATGTAGCTGTAGCTAGTGTTACTAATCTGTAGCTGTAGCTAGTGTTACTAATCTGTAGCTGTAGCTAGTGTTGCTAATCTGTAGCTGTAGCTAGTGTAACTAATCTGTAGCTGTAGCTAGGGTGAGAATACTGAAACACAAGAGTACTCTTAGTTATGCCTCTATTTTTTCTCTTTTATTCATAATAAAATAATATTTTAAGAATTATATTTAATGAGAGGCCTTGATACTGCTGTGTTTTCAGTCCATTACCTTTCAGTGGTAAACACAGTCAAAGAATTTAATGTAATGAAACTTCACTATCAAAAGTTTACAGCCGAAAATTACTGAACAGTGCAGTGCCATGACCCTCCAGGATTTGCTAATGAAACCCTTGAGGTGTATTCAAGTGCAGTGGTGCCTTCACCTTCTCCTTATCTTTACATTGATGTGATATGTTCAGGTTGACTGTTTTATGTATGACTGACATCCTCTGAACATACTGACGCTGAGGAGGGAGAAAACTAGTTATGGCCATTAAAAAAACACAAAGACAAAGTAAAATAAATCTGAAGAGTTGACCATCCATAACCAGAAATGAGACCTGGTTATTGCAATACAAAACACAATGCACTGACAAAAACAAACATACACGCATACATACACACCCAGGGGGGCTGCACACACATACAAGGGCTGCAACTGCTAAGTATTTCTATATCTGATTCATAATCTTTAAACAGTGTGCCTTCTGCCATTTTTATTGCTTTGCACCTATTATCGTTCCCTATCACTCAAATGATTTAATTCAATTCTATTTTAAATGTGCTGACATGGTACATGGCACTAGTGGACACTTGCCAGACAAGAGGATGTGGAGAAAATGAGGACTAGATTATTCACTGAGAACACACTTGCTCTTGCTTAGAATAAACTTAATGGGCTAATGAGACATTCTTTTAAATTTTGCATAATGTGCTTAAATGATACATCACTGGCTTTGCCTGATTAAGGTTTCAAGTTTAGAAGGTGGTGTACTATCCCTGTTTTTTGTTGCTGTAAAGGCCTTAACCTGCTACGTGGTTAGCTAGCAAAGTAAAACAAAAAAGCCATCTGCAGTCAGGTATAATGAATAAAGTACATTTGTGCCTACATAAAATCCAATTTAAATGTAGAAATAGCTATCAAATTACTATTATTTTCATTAGCTTATAAACTTTGTCATTTTTTTTATTTAGAATGGAATATAAAGTAATGTTTTGGTCAGGTTCTGCTGCTGAAGTGTATAGTTATGTAGACTCAAAATTCTCATTCCTCATGGAGATAATGTAATTTGTCTTTGACGGCACAGTTATAACACAAGGGCAAATTGTGAGTTCACCTTGACAAGGGCATATAAAATGTCTTCATTTATAATGCAAAAACCTTCCTAATCTCCCCATTATACAAAACTGGTCCTAAAACTGATGCTTAAAGAGTTCAAATATACTGCAGCAATTAAATATTAAATGTTGTGTGGTGTTTTGTGTTTTGTGTATTTTGTCTGTATTAAAAGTATTAATGGTCCAACTTTATATAAAGTGTCCTTAATAAATGTGTTAAGGTGATATATTTACTGTTACAGGTGGATTGAAATGGTACTGCTTATGTTAATACATGTTGTGTTTCCTTTTTTTTCCCTTTTTTTTTACTTATGTAATTAATTGATGTGTAATTGCATAAGTTGTTCCATTGTATTCCATCTGTAAGAGGTAATACATCTCTAGTAGTTACACTGCATTTGCATAAATGTATCATGTGTAAGTGCACTGCTGTTAGAGACACTTAACATAAATCAATTTGTACTGACCATTTACAAAGTGTAATTTTGCACACAAGCTCCATAAGAATGCAATCTCTAATTTCTGATTAACCCAGAAGACACTATTGTGGTAGTGTCTCCTCTGATAATGCTTTACACATCTTATAGTGTAATAGAGTCTGTCAGAATGTCTGTGTGGAACATTTGAATATTATAAAGCTTTATAATGCACTTTTAAAAGCAAACAATATAAGCCACATCACCCTTTATAATTCCTTCACTTCCTTTTAATCTGCCAGGATGACTTCTATGAACATTATAGAGCATAACAGAGTTCTTAATTTTCTTTTTTCCAAAATTTTTGCTGTAAATGATTTATCGGCTTTGTCGAATAATTGTTGCAGCCCTAACATGCATACAGACATACACACACCAGGAGAAAGGCCTCAACATAGCAGATCAAGAACAGCCTTTATTGAAGGCACACACAAAACTCTTTCGCTTTTCCAGGCAGAGATGCATCCTCTACAAAACTGCAGAAAGAAAGAGTCACATGAGCAGTGAAAGAGAAGGCGGAAGGGTTTGGGTTTGGGTGGGCGGCCGATGGAAAGATAGAAAACACATCTAATCCTTTAAAAATAGACAAACAACCACAGGGCATACACAGACACATACACATTGAACACGGCGTCAGTATGTGGAAAAATGCAGCAAATCTCAGCAACACAAACCAAACTTACCCGCTGATACAGAATCAGATGAGGAGAGGAGAGATAAAGAGAGAAAGATAAAAAGATGAGATAAAAAAAAAGGGACAGAGGGAAAGAGAGTGAGAGGGAGAGGAAGAGAGAGAGAAAAGAGAAAGAGAGTAATGGGAGACAAAAATTAAATGTTTGTTATTGAGCATACTGTATGTACAGTACATTGTGTCTCTTTAACCTTAATGAACTATAATACACTAAACGTGCACTAGCATTTCAACTCCTGCATTAATAAAGGCACTTGGGTGCAAATGAATCTTTTTTGAGTTTGGATTAGTTTGACCTACTCGTAAACCTTTATTTACATGGCAGTAGTTCTGATCATACAGCATGCAAAAAAAAAGAATGTGCAATGGAACAATGGAAACACCAGCATATGTCATGTTACAACGTAATATAATAAAAACAAAAAGTCATTTCGCCCGTGGCACAAACACAGTGAACAGAGTGTTGTTTATCAGGCAGCATCAGGTACATGCTCTGAAGGCATCAACACAGCAACCCATGACAAAACAAGCACTCAGTCCAGCTGCTGTGGGGAGAACAATACACCTCCAGCGTTATTAGCACATTCAAACATATTCACAAACACATCATTCTATGTTCTAAGTTATTATGTGCTATTATAAATATTTGATGTTGGCCTCTATGATATAATGTAAAATGACCCAGGATCTCATGGTTAAAATAGATCTAACTGGAACACTGCAATCTGCAAATGTAACTACTGTAAATGTACCTGCTACTCATGAGCACTTTATATACTTTATGCTTTACATACTCTGGTCGATAGGCTGCATATTGTGATTCTATAAAATTTGGTTTTATGGTTACCGCAGTTGATGGTTTGACAGAAAAATTACCACATGTGCTCAGGATGAAAGGCAGTAGAGGACAACGACGGTTAATGTACATTAAAAAACCCTCAAAATGAGTATTTACTGAGTTATTTATGTGAGGATCAAATAACTAAGCACTACTATGGCTAGGTGGATACTGCACTGGAAACTAGCCTGGTATGTTGAGGCTACAGTTGTTACTTTTGTAAATGATATCTTTCACACAAACTTTCATTTAATTAGGTTCTGGATTCCTGCAACCATAGCAAGGATTAAGAGGTTACAGAAAAGGAACAAATGAATGAATGAATGAACTTTCATTTAAAAGGCAAGAAATTAAAGCTAATGCTATTAGCCTCTGTATAAGGCCCATTACCCCACATAGTTTTTGTCATTGGCTATGGCCCTTCACTACTAGAGACTGAGATGCTTGGTTAAGGTGAGTACTAAGGAGGAGCTAGCACAAGATGGAAATGGCAATTTTCGTCACATATGTATTAATGTAAAAAACACTATAGAAGGGAATCATATCGCTGGGGCACATCGCAATAAAAACAACGTCGTAGGTTTGGGGTCTGATTTTCCACTGCTGTGTACATTCTCTGTTAGATGCTCAGTTAAAATGCACAATATATAATTATATTGTGTTTAATGTACAGTTTTAATTAAATATAATTTTATGTCTGATAGTGCACTTATGCTATACTGCCGTGTTTAAATACTGTTTATGAGGACAAAGTGTGGTACGCTTTCATTCTGCATGATCATCCTCGATCCAAACAATAACCAGGCCATCTCTTGGATCAATACATGCACAATATTATTTTAATTTGTAAGTGTTTGTGTGTGTAACACTCACTTCTTCTTAAGCCTGCGGTCCTTCTCAGCCTGAGTGCCCAGTTTACCCACAGCTAGGTCCTGACCCAGCAACTCAGGGTCAGATATGTTTCCTAACAGAGGAGAGGATTCATCAGTATATCAACAAAGAGAAAGAAAGAGAAAGGAAAATAGAGAGATAATATTGTACCTTGTCCTGGTCCCATTAGCTCTTTCCCCAGCTGTCCAAGTCTGGCTTTCTCTTTTTTCCCAAAGAGCCGGCCAATTGAGGACTTTATTCCTTTCTTCTTCGGCTGTTTGTGGAGAGAGTCCTGGCTGCTAGCAACACTGCTTAGTGCACTAGCTTCAGTCTCTAATGTAGCAGCCAGACTGCACACCACACACATACGTAAGGACAGAATTGTATTTAGCTATACAAAATACTTATTTTATAGAGAACAGTGTGTCTAACAGTGTCAGAAAGCACTCACAGAACTAATACCATAGCAACTACATGATTTGATTGCCTAGGGCCCTGCTTACCACTGTTAATACAAAACAGATTTATGGGGTGTTACACTAAACAAAGGCAATTGCCAAGGGTGTCTGAAGTTTGCTTCTTTTGTGTTGCACTGCTGCTACAAAGCTGACATATATAGCAATTCAATCTTATATTCAACCAATTAGTGTTTTAGGGAACTGCCTGATGATTACCATCACACAATCACCTCAAATATTCTAATGCAAAAAAGGTCTTCTGCATCTATAGTGATTTCTTTGTGATTTCTCAGAACTATTGTGGTGATAGTTTTCTATTTAAAAAATATGCTCTTACAAAGGCAGAAAAATATTTTTTTACTGTTATAATCTAACTTTTTGATCAGGCAAACACATAGCTTTATTGCAGTATAGCAGTTGTCACACTGCAGTTTAACATTACCCAGATATTAGTTATAAAAAAAATAGGACGATAGAAACATTAGATCCGATTATAAATGCTGAACTCGATGAAATGGTTTAACTCTAATTAACATGGGTGCAAATAAAAAGTTGATATATATTTTTTTGACCCAGCGCATGGTTTCTGACTTTGTACCGCATGCTGGTTTGCAGGTTACAGTATGCCAGTTTTCTGGAATAAAATATAACTGAAACCCTCTCTGCTTCTCTGAGTGAAAGGGGGAAATATGTAAACTTGATTCTTCACCAAATTATCACCTTAGATAAATTTGGACCATTTTAAAAAAGCATATGTGTAACACACTTACCGTGCGTCATTGTGAGAGGAGGCTGGAAGTGTGTGTGTCATGCGGACTTGACGAGGAGTCGGAGGGGGGGAGGTTTCACACTTTATCGTCGCTTTATCCTCTCGACCATTCTCATCTACTGCTGCGATCTAAACACAGAACCATACACACACACACACACACACACACACACACACAAAATCACATACAGCCACTTCTATAGAACTGTAATATAAACATTAAGGTGTTTGGTTGCTGTACCTTTCTCCTGTGTTTCCTCAGGTCACTGGGCTGGAACACATAGAAGAGGGACATTCAATTTACGGCGCGGCTGTGCAACATATCTAATGTAAAAATGAATGTATACATTGTGTGAAAGCGGTGCTTACTCAAAACAAGACTTGATTGAACTACTACTAGAGTGCAAAAAATAAATTTTACATTTATTTTTGTTATCTTTACGAATTCGGCACAAAGTGTGTGAAATAGTTGCGATTTAAAGAGTTTTACTTGATCAATGGTAGGAGTTCAATCAACTTGAAAAACTGAAAAAGTGTCAGTGAAATTACTTTGTGCTAAAAAATACGTTCACAATTCACAAATAACAGAAGGTATTAAATTAGTAGAAATGAGATTTCTTCAGTTTCAATGTAGCATTAAAAGGCTTGCCCAGCAATTTTGGCCAGAATATTTAGCATGACATGAGGTGCAGTTCATTTGGTGTTTTTCTTAACACAAATGTATGGATATTGGAGAAATAAGAAATAAATAGACAAAAAAAGCTTGTATAAACATGAAATAAATGGTAACACTGATGCTGGGTTGGTTGCTGGCAAAATAACCCCCCCCCCCCCTCCAAATATAAAAAAACAAGCAATGTTTGTTTTCTTTATTTTGACCTTTAGAACATATTTCATATGTTTGTGTGTATGTGTGTGTGTTTGATCACATTTTGTTAAATGTGTAAACATCTGTGTACCAGTGTCATGACTCCCATGCGCTCCATGTCGCGTGCAGGGCTGCGAGGTGTAAGTTTGGGGGTTGAATGGCCGCTCGGTGGTGATGAAGAGGCCAGTGATGAAGCCGTAGCTGAGGCGGTGATGGAAGCTGCAGGATGATGAGCTCGAGCCAGATTTAATCCCTCCAAACTCACACTAGCCACACGGTTTTCTATCTCTTCTGCACGAAGCTCAGTCGACTCCTTCTCCTCCTGAATCAGCCTTCAGATGAACACAGCAACAAACACACACATTTTAGAAGGAAATTCATTTGGAATTTGGTTTCAGGTCCATCCTGAAGAACATTTATCACACATGTAATCAACCAATCTAGACATGTCTGCAGTTTGTTTAGCACTGGATATATTAGGCTAATTTCGCTAACAAGTAATGAAATCGAAAACCCCACCAATGAACACGGTGCATCCTCAAAACTGTGTATGGTTTATGTAAAGTACATTTGGCCATTAAATAGATTACGTATATAACAGAAAACAACATGTCATACAGCTAAATTAAGAACTAAGAGAGTCGGTTTCCCAGACAGGGTTTAATCCTAGTCTTACCCTTTCCTTTTCAATGGAAAATATCTATTCACAGCACCACATAATCCAGGACTAGGCTTAATCCCTGTCGGGGAATCTGACCCATATGGTTTAAGGTGAGGGTATAGTGATTCAAGCTTGCAGCTCAAGACAGACTATTTATTGAATGTTAGCAACATTAGCATTGTAACTTCAGAATAAAATTCAGTTGAGTAACTAAAGTTTGTTTTTTCCTTTATGTTTTGGCCAAAATCATTTTTGGCATTAGTACAAGCCAAAAATATATTTAAACTGTTTTTTAAATCACAAGGAACCCTCAGGCTCTCAGAGAAATATGAACTTTATAAGTATTGCTGGGTATTTGTTCTTGAAGTGTAGCATCCAGTGAAGAATTTTATCAAGACGTGCAAAGGCCCTCTATTGAAACAGTAAACAACTACATAAAAAACCTTGTCTTCCTATGAAATGTGAATTTTCTTACATTTTCTTTTAAATGTAGCAAAAAACAGCCCTGAAATGGAAATGTAACATAAAGCAGTGTCATTAATGAGCTAATGCTTTGAGTTTAGCGTGATTAAAGTGTTAAGTTGGAAAAGAAAAGCATGTTTTGTTTACATTTATTTAAAAAGTGAATTGACAAGTTTCCTTTTCCAAACCATTCCAACAGCACATACTGAAACTTTTTTGGTCCACAGGTGGTTTAAACGTGTAAACCATAAGCACTTTAAGTGCTAAGGAGTGCTGCCATCAATACAGTGGGGATATTATTTATGCTTTTTGCCTTTATTCCAAATCTGGCACTGCCATTTTGGCTGTAGCACAATTAAACATATGATAAATCAAATAAATCTCATTACACTTTAAAATGGTATTATGTTTACAATTGCCATAGTTACTGACCGTATTTCTTTGTTTATGGCATCCAGCTGTTCCTGCAGCATCATGGCAAGCGTTTGTGCATCAGAATGACCACCAGGTGACAAGAGGTCCATCGAGCTGAACAGGGTCTCCCGGTCATCATCATCAATGTCTGACATTTCTGTATCACTCTCAAATGGATGGCTACCCAAAACCCCTAGCTGCTGTGACCTCCACTCATGCTCACCCAGAGACTTTGCCTGGAGGGGGGAGGTAGCACAACTGTCATAGTCTTTTAGAATAATTGTTTGGCTAATGAACATTTTAGATCTTTATAATAAAGAGTGCCTTTTAAATTTTAAATGAAAATTAAACAATAGCAGCTAAATCACCTCCCACACTTCCAAGAGTTTATTACAATCTTTAGAATGATGGTGTGCATCACATTTTCATGATAGAAAATTAAAAAGTATTTGATTTCTTGACATCTTTACTTTATTCCGTAACTGACATTGTCGAGAGCTAATGGTTTTCTTGATGCATTAATAGACTGCAGTACTTCAGTGCATAATAACCTTCTGCTCGTCCCTCCGGAGGCCCACGCGACCTCTCCGTGGTCGACGGATAACCTTGGCTGAGCGGTAGTGGTCAGACTGAGTCTCAGCAAGAGAACCCAGAGAGTAACGCAGCTCTGTGGATGCATCCAAGTGAGACCTGGGACACACAAACACATTCAAGCACACAAACAGTAAATACAGCTTCTTTTTTTCATCTCTTTCAGGCCTTATTCAGGCTTTCTTTACCTCTTTCTCAGTCTCTCACACACTCTCTCACCGTGACAGTGTTGGATCTGTCAGTGACCCCGCTCTAAGCCGGAATTGGTCAAGCTCCACCCTTAGCTTGTCAATCTCCTCTGCCAGATGACTCTACAGATGCCAAACATCAACACATTCAAAATCTGCTACTGTGTATAAATACACTTTTTCTCAGATACTGTTGCTACAAAAAAACCTAATTTTACTCTTTACAAAACTCCCAATTTACAACTGAACTTTCCTGAAACAAAATGATATAAAATGCTGATTTCTCAATAGGCTGAATCAAACAGTTTTTGCCAGCATTCAGCATCTTTTATTATATCAGCATCATGATATTCCTTTCCAGGATTCCTTTAACATTTGGAATTTAACTGAATTTTTTTTATTTTATTACACTGTTTAAGATGTTTTCCATTACCACACATGTATACCATGCTTAATTAAAAAATTAATGGATATAATCACATTTTGGGTACCTTTTCATGAATGGAGTCTTCCAGCTGTTTCCTGTAGCTCTCTGAGTCTTGTATTAAAACATTCTTAAAACAAAATAAAGGGTTAAAGAGTTACAAAGCCATATTTAGTACAATTCAGAAAGGGAAATCTTAAAGTGCAGCATTATTAAAACAGCGAGGTTGTCATTATTACAGTCATTAATAATAGATAAAGAGCCTTGAACATTATATGATGTAAGTATGAGAATTTTCCAGAAATGTCCTTCTCTGGTGGAAGTAATGTAGAGGACACTTAGTTCAGAAAAAGTCAATTATTCTGGTAGTCTCTTGCAAGAGGCATTAAAACAATATGCCTTTTTAGTGCTTAGTATGTATAAATAGTACAATGAACCTTGAAGGAACCATCCAAATCCACTAACACTGTACAGAAAGCACTGACATTTCTCCCATAATAATTCTGCATTCAGACGTGGGACTCAAAAGCAAAGGATACTGTGTTTTATTAACTCTAACACTGAAAAAGCCAAATACTAAGTCTGCTGCTGTGCTGTTGTGAGTAAATGGTTAGATGTTTCCTCACCATGTATAGAGACTATTACACACAGCACCAACTAGTCTACTACATGAATGTAACAGCCACCGTTTTTGGGTTTGTACATCATTTGTTTGGGTTTTCACTTTCTGTATTTCTGGTTTATTTGAGGGACTTTTA
>JBBKCR010000122.1:24423495-24469704 GCA_037577295.1 Ladigesia roloffi | reverse complement strand
CTTAAGGTAAAAATTAAGGTTATATTAAGGGGTAAAATTAAGGGGTTTGGTTTCATAGTGTAATATGGCTCATTGCGCCGTTAAACTCGTCTATCCACTGGGAGGTTAGGCTAATTAGCGACACGGGGCTAACACTGCTTGGCCAAATAAACGCTGAGGAGGCTTGCAGTGGGCTGTGGATTTGTTTTTTTCACGGAGTCGTGTACTTTAGGCAGCTCCGTTTCAGAAATGTAGCGGTGGCTTGGGGCATTATATCTGGGAGGAGACGCAGGAATCCCACATTTTCTACCTCCGAGAGTGGCTTGTCAACTCAATGCAACGTATTGATAATTGCCTGTGTAATTTTCGTGGATTGTCTCTGGACATTTTCTCTAGTCATGCAATAGTTGTCTGCAGCGCGGGTTGTGTTGGTTTGAAGCGTGTAACAAACCCTGTTCTTGAACTTTTCCATCTATTTGGGTAGATATTAGCTAACATTAGTGTTAGCCTAGCTGATGCCATGTTACTTTGGTGGGTAGTAAGGCACATTTCTAAAAATTAGTGAATGGGGGAATGTCATACGGTCATCGCTGTTGCTTTTTAAAAAGGACACCGATCAGTCGATGATAACTTGATTTAGGCTGATTATATAAATAAAAACAGTAGTGATGCAGTTACTACTTCTCACATCAATGTCTGTTCTCTGAGCTAGTTATCTAGCTGTGTGTGTGTGTGTATGGAAGTGGAAGGGGAGAGGGGGCAGGTCACTCTTAGCAATAGCAAGCAAAAAAACAGCCAGGACCACTCAGACCTCATTATGGTGAAGCCACATGATCTATTTCATGCCTGGGTCATACCATTACATCATGCAAACAGAGAGCGAATTTGATAGCAAGACAGAAATTAATTATTATTTTTAGATGCAGAAATATTACAATGTGTTGCTGAAAATGTGTCTAATGTCAATGCATTAATATTTACATTTGTTTGTTGGAGCATTAAAACTTCAAATAGCCCAGAGAAAGTTGGCCTAAAACACTAAAACTTTCTTTAACGAGGTAGTGACACTACAGTGGGGCTTCCTAGAGCTTTCTAACACACTCACACCATCACACAAGCCACAAACCAACGTGTTAGTCCCAAAGGCCAAAACACAATGGGATTTATTGCACTGTTATTCTCCCAACAGTGAGATTAACCATTTTTTCTTTGTGATGACTACCTTAATAACTTAATGTTCAAGTGATTTATTTCAATTTTCTATTGTTTTATCTTTTTATCTAGCAACATTCATTTATGTTAACAACATGTAACATTCATGCCAATAAAGCTTTAATTTATACAAGAGAGAATATGAATCAGAGTCGGAATTTTATGTATAAACTCAATCAAATGTAGTTTAAGATAAAATGTACAGCAATCAACCTGTACTCACTTAGGGGCCTTGCTAAAGCCCCCCCAGGGATTGACTGGGGGGAATAAAAAAACAAATACAGAGGGAGGAGGAAAAGAAAGAGGGAGGGTGAAAAGGGAAGCTATATTCTGTGACACCTGTTGTACAGGTAAAGCCCAGCTCCATTACAGCATTACAGTGCAGAAAGCCCGTCACCTGATCCATTCACCTCCCCCAGTGCCACTCACGAGAGACCAGAGGCCCATCGGACCCTCCGTATCCAAAAACAGCGCCAGGTTAAAGCCACAGTTTAATGTTTTTGTAACTACAGTTCACAAAACACATTTAACTACAGCTGCTAGTCACTGAAAGATCAGTCATAATCAGTTCTGGTGATCATACTAACCTTTTATTTTATGATTTGATTAATCATTTCAATCTGTGTAGTTCAGTTTAGCTCGATTTAGCATAAGCACCCTTTTATCTGTAAAACATTGATATTATGTTGTAGTGAAACAATAGCTGTGCTGAATTCTGCAGGTCCTGTATTCCATTACATTGTGTCATAATAACTTTATGGGTCTTATGGACTAACTGTTTACTTTTTTGTAGGTAAACCATATGAAGAACTGGAGTGTTGACAAGGGCTCTATAGTTCTTTCTATAGTTATGGCAATATAAGCCTTCACATAAGCCATTTACCACATGACAACAAGGGAGTTGATGCCGTGTATTATACACTGCAAAGCACATTGCAGAAGGTTGACTGTATTCCAGATACATTTTGCAAGTGTACACAAAAGCATGAGTGTAACATGTAGCACAGTTTTGCCATGTGTACGCACTAACTTTTTATTTATGATGCCTTTCTGAAATTGATGTAACAGACTTAGTACTAGCCTTCAAAACAGGTTGGAGAAGATGAGAGAATGTGAGATAAATAGGACATAGACAGATTGAATGTGAAACAGTAAGAACAGAAAATAGAGAAAGACAGATAAAAAAAACAGGAATAACACACATAGACAGAACCACATCCTTACACACACACATAAACGTACATGGGTTAGCCTAGGTAAGAATAGTTATTCATCTCTATCTGTGTAACATCATCAGACCTATTTAGACTGTAGTAGTTAATCAAGGTAATAAAACTGCTACTCAGCCATAAATAGGGTTCTTCACTGCACGTTTCTGTAGTAAATCAAAGGAGGATCTTATCAGCCTTTACTTTAAAGAACCTCTTTGGCATTTTTCCGTGAGATGGATACAGTCATGGTCATATTACACCTGGGATTTGTGGCACGATATTTACTTATATAAACATTGCTTGAACAGTATTATCTGCTTTTATACATTAGGTGAACATGTCCAAAAATACAACAAAATACATTACAAAATAAATCCTTGTAACAAAGTTTTATAAGACAAAATCTTTTGGCAGTGATGGTCTGTTTCTGCTTAGGCTGTGTCAAAAACTGAGCTCTGGTTTTGGTCTGCAGCTTAGCTGCTGAACCTGTTCACTTCCTCTGAGAGTACATTCCCACATCCAAACGCACAGATCGAGCGAAAGGCCCGTGATGCATTAAACATGGCAAAAACACGCACATGGCTTGTAAAGCACATCAGCAGCATAAGAATTCAGTGATGCAGTTGAAGTGGCTGAGATGCACGCCATGTGATCAAGTAGGTCTATGAAAATGTGTGTGTGTTACGCAATGATAATTAAATGAATTAATGTTTATTTCTCATGAATTACTACAGATAATTTTCCTGATGAGTACACAGCAGTATGCAGTCATTAACCAGCCTATAGCTAAGAAGAGGTTGCCAATGAAGAGTTATTGGTCGTTTATGTAGGTGATGGTGAAAGCAACATTCACATTTAAGCCAGGACCCAAGATTTTGCATCAGAATTCTACTCAGAACATCACTCTGCCTCAACCATTTTGCCTTTCCCCCCCCCATAGTGCATCCTGGTGTCAGGTAAGCCATACACACGCGCACACACAAACAACTTCCACTTGAAGTAAATATGTGATTTATCAGACAATGCCACCATCTACCACTGCTCCATGTTCCAGTTCTGATGCTCACTTGACTACTGTAGGCACTTTCTACAGTGGACGGGAGTCAGCATGGTCGCTCTGATACTTCAGAAATTGCTCAGATCCTTACACTTTCCCATTTTTCTTCAAGAACTGATGGTTCACTAACTGCCTAATATAACCAACACTTTGACAGGTGCCACTAAAACAAATAATCACCTGACCTGTCAGGTGTTTTAATGTAGCTGATCAGTGTAGCTTATCTTGGTTAGCACTACAAGTCATTCTCAACCATGTTTAATATCTTTACACACACTTTGACAAAGAAAATGCTTAATCTTTAGTTGATTAGCTAGACCAGGTGTAACTCTAAAACATGCAGAGCAAGGAGCCTTCAGGATCAGGGTCAGGTACCACAGGCCTTTGATAGTTATACTGGTTAGCATTAGCACTTAATAGTTCACTTTCACTAGTGTTAAGGCTATACCAAACAGTTAATATATTTAATAACAAGCCTCCTGAAGAAGACAATACGGTGTGGTTTGAGGCACCATGTGTGATGATGTGAGCAATCAGCATTTGCATAAGCTACATTAGCCTTGTTGCTCCAGTGAAAATCTAAGGAGACAAACACATATTGACTGATTAAATAAATCTGCATAACATAGAGGGATTGTCTACGTAAATCTGACCTTCTACCACACTATTCCATTTAACTTAAAGCCTATGAGTGAAAGGCATCTTAACATGCATTTTCAACATCACACACATTCAGCTTCTAATGCACGCTAGCATGCACCCTCTCACTTTCCCGCCACAACTTGCATACCTGTATCTAATAGTGAAACAGTTGGCACTTACTCCTCATCTCTCTGCATGATGCAGTTAATCCAATAAAAGACCAAAACAAAACAAAACAAAAAAAAAAACAAAAAAACTAATCCAGTGAACCCCTTTAAGCATCAGATCCTTTAAGCATCCCCTTTAAGATTAGTTTCAAAGCAACAAAGGTTGTCAAATGTGGGGGCAGGCACTGGGCACCCACAATATTAAAATGGAATTTGGACTTCAATTTGACTCAAATTTAAGGATGTTTTCTCCCTTTTGATAATATAGATGATGATTTCATGTTCTCCTACTGCTCTCTCAACCCCATTTATACACAATTTTACAGTATCAAACATCCAGTGTTTTTCTTTATCTAAAAAACTTCAAAATTAAAAAAAATAATAATCTTTAGACAACCATGGCATCTCTCAAAGGTGGACTGTAAGAAGCACACAGTACAACTCTAACTATGAAGTGTGTAAGGCATGTTCTGTGCAAAATTGTAGCACAGTACAATAGTACAATTCTACAATACAAAAGTACAATAAAAAAACACTCGGCATGCATACATACATAGTGAAATAGATGTTTTATAGAAAAAATTAGCATTCTTTTGCTGCAGATCACTCATCAGATTTAAAATATTGCTTAAGTGACCACAAAGGAAAGCTTGATTAGAGGAAAAGATAAGATGCAGCACTGCTTCCTCCTAATGGAAACAGTCTGATCTTAATAGCATGAACCTGCTGAACCTGGTATATGATGCTTTTCACCTTTAATGTCCCTCAAGCTTACACACTTCACACCTGGACTACACTAATTATGTCTACAAGTAGTGCACAAAAAGACATCGAGTCATCCAAAACACAAAAGGGAGCATTAGTCACCTAATCTCAATCAAAGAAAGTACAATGCAAAAATGTTCTTATACAAATTACAATTTGAATGTTGCAAAACAGCCGGCTGCTGTCTACTAGAATGGATATTGTACAGTGAAACTTTCTGTGGATGCACCCAAGAAGTCTCACAAGTGCAAAGAAACTTTACAGGACACTGGAAAAAATTCTCTGATGTTTTATATCTAGTCAGAAATGGGCCACTAAGCTAAAATATTTTATTTCCATTTTACTGCATTTTAAGCATCTAAAAACAATTGTTACATTTTTCATTAGCCAAACTTTAACTTTCCTAAATGTTGGTAAATCCAGATTGATGACATTAAACTTGGAAGTCAGAGGAAGACTGAACACATCATTCACAGTATGGATACATCCCTCAGTCAGACACATAGGGGTTTATCTGCTTTAGTTTGCCTGTAAATAGCAGCCCTGGGGTGCATCTGTTGTGACCCATGATGAAGGGAGTGGAGGGGGGCAGGGATTGAGTGGAGAAAGAGGAGGGCAAAGGGTCTTTGTCAGTGTCAAAGGGGAAATGAGAGGGAGATACAGCTGGTGTTTCAGACTGTCAGCAGTGCTGGGCAGTAGTGATAAAAATGTAATACAATCAGATTTATCAAAACATCATGGAGGGCTGCAATCACAATAGTTGGCTTCCTCAGTTAATTACCCAGTCTTAACTGGTTAATGACAAATGTATTTTTAACAAGTACCACATCATCTATTTCAATCATCTCAGTCAAAATTGACCATATACATCACTCTGCACATTTGTGTGTTTGTGGCTCTCATGTCCCAGTTCAAGATAAGGTAAATAACAAACACGGCTGGTGTTTGATAGTGATTGTGGAGGACGCAATACCACAGAACCAATGAATACCACAGAGTCCACGTCCTGTGGAACCATGTTTGTTCTGATTTACTGACCTGAATTGTGTCTCATTTAAAAATCTGTCTGGACTGAAACACTCTGTATAACTTCAACATGAAAGGTTGGGGCTGAAGGCCAAACAGTCATGTGTGTTTGCGATTAACTATTATATGCTGATCAACAAATGAAAACCTGCATCTTGGATGGGACCTAGGGCAAATTTGATTTTCCATGACAAAACTGTAGTGTGCTAGCATGTGCACACTAAAGCGCACTCATTTCCTGTTTATTCTTTTGACAACCTTATAACAAGCACGTGACTCCCACGCACTACAAAATGCTTGAATAAAGACAAGCAGATTAGTCCTGTACAGGAACCATAAACACAGCCATTTAGAAAAAAAGTACTGTATTGGATGTAAAAGTTTTAAAAAGTGTATTTTCGACAGAGTTTTCTACTGGCTGTAGCAGATGACAACGCATGTGTGAGGGTAAAGTCATTTTGGAGGCCTCAATAAATCCCCTATTGTTTCTTTCACAAAGTGTTGCATATTTATGCTTTTATGTAACTCCAGCATATGAGGATCTGCCAAAACCAAGTCACAGTTCAGCATGCTAAAACAAACAAAACTATATTATCACAGTCACAACCTTTTCAACCATATTCAACCAAGCTTGCAAGAATTTGTAACATCCCAAACATCCCACAACTAATGTATGCCCTTTCAAAATGTTTTTAAATGTAGGGAACAGAAATGAAAGTTTTCATTCAATACTATGAAATGTACTAGCCAGCTTTTTCCTCTCAAGGTTAGCTTTGTTAACCCAGAATTAGTGCCAGCACCCCAGCAACATGAACAGTCAGTCTCAGCTTCTCCTTGTATCGTATGACATGTGAAAACATTTAGATGCAAGTTACTCACCTATTAACATCTATTATTATTCACAAGAATGCTGCAGTTACATTTTAGGGTACCTGAGTAGACTATCTGCTGTACAGAATGAATATGGTTTTATACTTTTGGCTTCAAATTAACTGATAGTTTTGATTCTGCAGCAGAAAAGCAGGGAATGTACAAACATAAGAATAATGTTTATATAATCCTCATATATTGCATGCCTGAAAATACATGAATAATGGACAAATGGTCAAGTGAGGGGAAAGAAAATAAGTTCAATAATACCAGTTAAATAATGCAGCAACTCTTTGCGGGTTTTTGAACACATGCAGGAATATGTGTGAAGCAAACAATTCATAAAATAGATATAAATACATACATATACACAGGCTTGTCACAAAATAACAGTGGGGGGATTTAGATAAGGAGGGGTGATCACATGGGAAGTGTATATAAAACATATATAAGCAATAAGGATGTTAAGTATATAAAATGAGTGATTTAGGGTTATTGTCCCCCAGTAGATGGTGATTAGAGCCCTCTATCCCAGTCTGGAAAGGCTTTTTAAATAAAATACAGAACATTAAGCCTTAAAGCAAGGAGGAAAGAAAAGACATTGGGAACAAAATTGTATAAATTGCATGGATAAAGAGAAGGACAACGCAGGGTGCAGGTAAAGGGTGCAGTAAAATAATCCGGATGAGGGTGAGGGTGCTGTAGGTGCTGGGGTGTGGGTGCAGAGGAGCAGCAGCCTATTCCGTTCCGCCATTTTCAAAAGGCTTTCAACACACACACACAGGCGCGCACACACAGAGGGAGGAAAAAAACAGCCCGTCCAGACCACATTTACAAAGAACAACCCTTCTTCACTGACGACCTGTGCACGCTGCATAAGGACTACTTTATTCTATTTCACCTCAAAAGATCTCCAACACTAGTTCAGTTTTAACAATTAGAAAAAAACAAACAATAACGGAAGGGCTAAGCTACTTGTTGTTAGCAAACTGTTCGGTTATTCGGAAGAAAATAACAGATTTATTAGCATCGTCCGACAAATATCTCAGAGTCTGTCATCTAGCCAGAATCTTTACATGTTAGAAATACAAGAAAAACCCAAAATATAGGAAGGTGAACTTGTTAAGATACAAAAGGAGCAACTGGCTAATGCTAATAAGCTAACCAGCTAAAGTTAAATACGCAGACGGAATCAGCTGGTGTTTATTGTCCAAATGCGGACGTAAACTTCGACTTTTGTGCTGATAATGGGCAAAATGAAATGGAAAGGTGTGCTCGTATTCGTTGTATTATATAAAAACTACATACAGAGTGGTTTATTTTGTAAAAGCTGATAAACACTGCGCAGCTGTCTGTGAATGCAGCTCCGCGGGTAGAGACGAGCTAACAAGGTACTTCTCTTATTTTATCATTTATATCGTCTCTTCAGTCACTATTCCTTCTGTTTCAGCCCTGACTGACCTCTATACTTCTGCAGAACCCCCACTGTACAAACATTTAATTTAAAACAACTAAATATTTATATATAGTTTTATTTTAATGAAGTATTTTCTTCAACTACAGACAGACAAAACATGCGCCTGGCTGTCACTGGATTGTATCCATGGTGCTTTTAATATGTAAGAAGTTATATGTCTACATATATGTATATATTTAAATACACTTAGTGCATGTAAATATTAATTGTACTTGATATGGGTTCTTAAGGACTTTGCATGTTTTCTGAATATGCTGGGTAACAAATATGTTAAACAAAAATAAACACAGAAGCCCTCTTCTAGGTCACTGAACCATCGAGCTCGTCAGTCCACTTTTATACTGATTTAAAAAAAAAAGCAGGATCTCTCTCTCTCTCCACACTGTTCATGTAAACATTAATAAAAAACAGCCTGTCTGTGAAACTACACTGGACGAATAATTGAAAATGGAAACCGGGGATCTGCAAGAAGGAAAAGACAGACTTCAGCCTAAAATTAAAAGACTGCATCACTCTTTGTTTACCTAATTTTTGAACTAAACCCCTCTTTTTTCAGTTAACTTGTGCTAGTGCTGCCTAGCAGGGCTGTTATGCTAGGTAGTTGTCTAAATGAGGAAAAACAGACCAGAACTTTGGAAAAATATTGGCGGTAACTTTTCTGTCCAACATTAGCCTGAAAGAACACACTCCCTGCTCCCTATACTAGGGTCTGTAACATAAATGACACCAATGTCTAAGGATTACAAACTAGCCAACTGGCTACATGCCATTCTCAGTAGCCAAAAAAACACATGAGAGGTATTTATGCTACGAAATAAGATCGTCAGCATGATAACCTTTAAAAAATCACCACTTGTGCATTTGTACGCTTCTTAAAATTGGTCTTAAGGTGGTCATTAACACATGTTATCTCCAGCATCCACACACAGAGCCAGAGCTCTGGACAGCACTAGTCAGGTTAATGTTAGCCAAAGAAGACAGAGCTGTAACGTGATGAGGGAATAAGAGACCAGTATTTTCGCTGTTGGAGAAAGATAAAGATTAGATTTTGATCCAAGACTCACCTTTATTGTCCACTGTATATTTAAAAAGCCTTGAATGGAGAAACGGCACCAAAACAATTACTCTTCAGTCTCCACTGCGGATGTAGCAAAGAAGATTTATGAAAAGGATAAAAACAGGTACCGTACTGCTCTGTATTCTCTTATTTCAGCTCACAGTCCCTGAAGTCTTGTTCTAAGATCAGCCTACAGTTTAGTTAAGTTTAGTTTATTTTAAACCCACAATTTTCATCTACTATAACCGAGTGATAAAAAATTGGATCTCCTCTATCCCTGTGCAAAAATGGCGGCCCTGGCAGAGCTGCTACGGTCACGCCCACCACGCAGAAACCACGCCCATTCTCCGACTTGACCCCGCCCGGCCGACACCGCAGGTCACGCCCACATATGCTGTGGGGTTGCAAACGCACAATCACAGGGGTGACAGGGTAGGGAGAGTTCATCCACGGTAACGCACACACACAGACGCACACAATCATACACAAACGCAGACATACATTTATATATTAATGCTGTCAAGCGATTAAAATTTTTTATCTAATTAATTACATGGTGTGGCGATTAGTTAATCTAATAAATTATATTTCATCGCACATACATACAGACTTAAAATAAGCAAGTTTTTACCATTTATTATTGTATATAAGCCTATAACTTAGGCTACAATGGTCATGATATTTTTATCAGTGACTGAACCCAATCTATGAATTAGGTTACAGTATGTGACAGTTGTAAGTTTTAATACAATATGTCTCCCAGCTCTCTCACACAGACTAGGCCATTTGTAGGTGAGACTCCGCCCCTCTGGAGGTCTGGATGGAGAAAGCTAATGCGACTACTTCCAGCCCAATTTCCCCCTCTTCTGCTGCCTCTAGCTCAACCAACAGCTATGATTTCGTCACCACTTTCACACACTTTCCTGATGGGCAAAGTATTAAAATAAACATGTTTTTGATTTGTAGCTGCGCGAGCTTCTTTTCCAAAAGGCAAATATTCCCCTTCAGAGTCAGAATCAGCAAAAAACATTCACAAGACATCACGGCACATCTTTTTATTTTTCTTCCAAATCTCACACACTTACTCGCGCGCTGGGAACTGAACAGTGCTCTCTGGCTGCTCACGCAGCAGTGATCTGGGACTCGGTTGCCCTGCTCTTTATTGGAAACTTTGAACGGGAAGATGACTTAAAGCGTTAATAGCGTTATAAACGCGTTATTTATTCTGTGATTAATTAATCTAATTAACGAGTTAAATTTCCAGCCCTAATATATATATATATAATACAATCATACACAAACAGAATGGTGGATGATGGTAAATATAAAAGTACCATTCCACTCAAATATTGCTCAAACAACGACACAATGACAACAAACCAAAAAAAAAATGAGTATATGTTTCCAGACATAACTCGTAAAAAACAAGTGAAATTTAACAATTTTGCAATAAAAATCTTCCTTGAGATTTACCTCTGCTCCTGCCCTGTCCTTAAAATAAAATGCCCTGTTACTGTAAATAGCCAGGAAGTGTTATCATTTAAGTAGATTTTTGTGGTTATTAAATGAACATTGATAATTTGCTGTTTAGTTCATCCTTGACCGGACCTGTAAAGCCTAGCAAATCCACAATGTCACGCAAAATAGAAAAATACTTTGTAATATTCACAGAATGTCATGTAATGTACAGCTGAAAAGACGCTGTTACAGATTTAACCTTGATAACAAAGCATGACACCCACACTAGGTTAATGGTTCTATGCCCAAAGAGCATCCAGTTATACATTTTTCAGATGTGGGTGAATCACAAATGGCTTTGAGGCAACTTTTTTATGCTGTAGGCAGTGCATTTGGGTTAAACTTCTATGTACAAAAAACAGAGATAACAGCGGTGTTTAGGAGAACTATGGAAAATTCTATAAATACAGAGGGAGTAAAGCCAATTGTGCCATCTTGGACTCCTAACCAGAAATTCCTGGGGATAAAGCTTGTAATATTTCGATAATAGGGCCAAAGCTAAGATATAAATAATTCAGGAGCTGTGCTTTTTTTATTTTTTTAAATCAGAAAGCCTTATAGGTAGTAAATTTGTTTGATTAAATGAATTTAGTTGACCATAGCAGCACTAGTAGTACACAGGATAATAAGATAAACCTATTGGACCCACAAGTGAGAAATTTGCTTTGTCACGGCAGAAAGTGGACATTACAAAGTTAAAAGCAGCAAAAATTAAGAAAACTAAATGTAGGCATAGTATACACACACACCGTGGATTTATAAGTAGAAATAAGAACACACACCGAAACACAATAGAGTGATAGGTTGTAAAACCAACAACAACTATATAAGGAGCATCTACTTGGTCAAACTGGATATTTTGAGGTACACAATATCTAACAATCACTAAAAGTGCACTGCTTTTCTAATACCTTGAAAAAATATCCAATAAAATGTTGCACCAGTGCACTGCTGCTAGCTTTTCTATCCAGAAGTAAACATTTTGTTGTTATGAGGTAATCTTGGTTTGTCTGTTCTGCAATGGCTGTACAATGCCTAACAAGTTGTCTTCAGATATTTTTTTTCGTGACCTAAATTTCATTGTTTCTCCATCCCTCTTTCACTGATGAGCATGGTGTTTATGGTTTTATGAAGAGGAAATTGACAAACAGTCTGCACATTTCCTCTTTTGTTCCCATTCATTTGCTTAATTACATAAACAGATATTTTCAGAGCAGATAAAAAAGTGGTGCTGTGAAAAGAGTAATCTTAGTAAGAAAGTGAGAACCTAAACCCCAGTCCTCTGGCTGAGTATGAGCAGTGCACCTATGTAGGACCCAACACGGTAGGAGGCTGCAAATCTATGTTATGTAACTCCTTATACAAGCGCAGTGCCTTACTGAGCTGAAGGTAGGTAGAGTGAAATAGTGACCACCTATTGTGAACACAGACATCTGGGTATGGAGAGGAAGTGTTTAAATATTTAGACTGGGTGCTCATCAGGGACAGTTTCATCACATCTAAATGAAATGCATAAACCTAACAGGTATGTAGATCAGTCATTCAGTCCTTTCCAACACATTCTTATCCATCATGTTTGAATTAAGATGTGTATCAGGCAATAAGCTGTCAGATCTTACACCAGGACTATCAGAGCAATCACACATTACTCAATGACACTGGCAACCCTGTTTTACAGCCAGGAGGCCTCCTTCATGTTAGAGCCTCAGTCCCAGAAAAATCCACCCATCCTTCGCAACACCAATCCATCTACCCCTCCCCCACACCAGAGCCAAGCAAAGCCGCCTCCACCTGCGCATGCGCGTCACTGATCTAACAGCTCCTTCCAGTCGGAGGAGAGCAGCGCTGAAGGTGAAATAGCAGACAACTTCGCCCAAACCAGTGGCTTTCTTAAGGGAACAAAATGATACAAATATACAGACACCCCGCGAAGGATTTATTTTTCACATTTGCAGCACAGGACTATGAGGAGGGGAACAACATCCGATCAAGTGGTGGGAGACCAAGCTACTTTTACAACAACGCCGCTGTTAAGGTTTCTTTGTTTATTTCGGGCAATAAATCATAAAAAGTGGCGATATTTTTATGTATTTTACAATTACCCCACCCTGAAAATGTGCTGCCTGTAATCGACTGCGTGGCCAAAATACCGCTCCTATTGTCCTGCTTAGCCTGACTGGGGGAGGGGGAGGTGAGGTTGGATTACGTCGACGTCACTCGTGGTTCCCCGTATGTGGGCGTAGTCTGAGCTGCGAGGGGAGAGCGGCACGCCCGGAGAGCCGCGGCGCCATTACAGCACAAACACCAGAAATACAGCTTTAACGGGACGCTCGGTCTATAAAAGGCTCATTATGGGCACCGCCCCGTGTTTGTGATCAGGTGTGAAAGGGAGACGGTTGTTCCGTTTCAGGAGCAGAAAAAGAAGCACTACATCGCGCCCGGCTGCTGTAAACAGTGCCGGAGAGGGTGGGGGCCGGGTGACGTCACACACAAGCGGTGGAGGAGCTCATCCACTGTGCGCGTGCGCTGAAAACATTGAAAAACTGAACAAAACACACGGCTGCACAAACGATATACAGACTGCCATTTTAGAAGGTGGTGGCCTGGTAGTTAGGGAGTTGCCCCTGTAATCAGAAAGTTGTTGGTTTGAAACCATGGACTGCTAGTAGCACCAGTCAGGTACAATTGGGCATGGTACTGTCCCCACACATGGCTCACTGGGCTCAGCATCGCTGGCTGCCCACCTCTTGACTTTGTGAATGGGTTAAATACAGAGAACCCCAGGCAGTGTGTTCCTGGCTACCGGCGGCTTCACTTGGTTAATGGCTTATTGCACTGATCACACTATGTGGTGTGTTGTGTTGTGTTTACCTGTGGCTATAGGAACCACTTTTAACACACTATCTTGTCCTGTGTAATGTGTTTTGAGATGCATTCCACTCATGTCCAATGACTACAGTTTGGTATGATGAGAACAACTGAATTTGCTTAGAATGGGCAGCATGGTGACGCAGTTAGAGCTGTTGCCTCACAGCCAGAAGGTCCTGGGTTTTACTCCCGGGTAGGGGGGGAGGGTCTTTCTATGTGGAGTTTGCACTTTCTCCCCGTGACCGCGTGGGTTTCCTCCCACTAGCAAAAACATGTGTGATTGTGGATAGTCTAATTGAGCACACTAAATTGTCCCTAGGTATGATGGTGAGTGTGTGTACCCTGCCTTCCAGTGTGTACCTATTCCTTCCAGCTGGAATAGGCTCCAGACTCCCAAGTAAAACGATGCATGTTTTTATAATGTACCCATGTAAATTTGTTGTGTGTAATTGTCATTATTCATATGTTCAGAATAAAAGTATATACAGAATGTAATATATGTATTTGATGTTATTTGTAGTAAAATGGTTTCTTGTATTTAAAAAAAACTTTGTTTAGACAATAAACACAGGAAATGCGAAGTTGCAGATAGATGTTTCTGATATGACTTTTTCTCTTTTGTAGTTGCATTAAAATGAGCATGCTTGCAATCTGGTGATGACTTTACACACTGTTCCTGAGTGGATACATATATATATAGAGAGAGAGAGAGCAGGGATGGCTGTTGTTTTTTGGGGGGGATGAAAACCTACAGCTACTCTGGTGTCTCATGGATAGGACCTGACATCCCAGGTGTCCAGGTAAATTAAATCAGGAAAGGGATGCATATGTAGAATATTTTGATATAGTATAAATGAAAAAATAAAGATGTAGAATAAAATATGTATGTGGATATATTTGCATCACAGCCAGGGCACAGAACACTGTTAAGTTGATTTTACACAGGCCTGTCCAAAACCTACATTGGCCTTTTTAATTGTTGTGTTTACATCAAATCTTTAACCACTGGATATGCCTTATTAACTGCCATTTGCTTAATGCACAGCTAATGTTTTATACGTGGGTGGAATACGGAAAATCAGAACAAACCTACAGGTTAAGATGCTGCTGGAAATGTATTACGGTTTAGACAAATGTACTTACATCTGTTTGTACATGTATTAATACAGAGAGTGGGTGATTTAAGCAGTTTACACTGTACAATATAAAAGACGTTCCTCCAAGAATATGGTGCAAAAGGCGTCATAGAAATTGAGCCACAGTGTTTATCGACAATTTAAAAAATCCTGCCAAACTTGAGTTATTTAATACTGCCAAATCCACGTTGTGTAAAGTCGGTAATTTCTCGCGAGATTGCTTTCTCGCGAGAGTCGGTGTTAAGCCGTATCTGAGTCCGTGTAGTAACAAAGAACATTCTAGAACAGATACGAGACCGGACTGTTTATGGGGGTTTTGCAAACTGATTAAGACCTTTAATACAGTATTATTACTAAAACGGAATGCATGTGCGTTAGTACCAGCACGTTACCTCGTTTGTAGTCTTTTAGTTCTAATTCTTTTTTTAAATCTTCGTCTCGGTCAGCTCTTATGGACTGTCTTCGAGTAATATTCCGTTTAAAAGGGTGTTTATCTTTTAAATGATTCAATGGGCGTTACACTTCATAAGCAAATTTGAGTCTTATGAAGTGTTAAAAAAGTCACAGATCCTCAGAAACTCCACTTACACGTTATATACATTCTCTGTGAAGAGACCGAATGTTCATATTGGCGTAGACTCGGAGGTTAAATTGCAAGAAAACCCGGAAAGGAAGAAGGAAACCTGGAGGATATTTTGTTTCTATCGTTTAGTTTCGCAGCACAGCTTTTTTTCAGATCATATTTCCTTCCCAGAATCACGGACACAAACCGAGAGAAATGTAATCTGTGTCCTGCTCTGTGATTAAGACGCCTGTTTCTGTGTTCAGTATGTGGTGTTAGACCTCCGGCCTCTGCCTGTCTGACTGGTCCGCCATGTTCTCTCTGTCCCTGATCTCGGTGATTAAATGGCGCGTTGGGCGAGACATCTCACCGCCTTCAGACCTTTAAATAACATTTGAACAGGGAAGAATTCTGTGTTTATATTTTTTTCTACAGTCTGCAGTATATGTTTTGTTTCATACAGGCGGCTGGAGCGCTAGGCAAAGGTTTATATAATTATTTCTGACTTCAGTGAATAAGGCCATCTGAGCTATAGATCCATTTGCTAACTGAACATAAGTATTGGGACGCACGAGCAAACACCAACAGGCACCTTGGACTTTGTATTGTAACACATATAATTTAATGTGAAGTTGTTTCCCCTTTTTGCAGCTATAACATCTTCCAAACTTCTCGGACAGCTTTCTACAAGATTGTGTTCCTATTGTAACCTGTCCATACATTCTGTGTAGTACCTGTGAGATGAGACAATGATGTTAGACGAGAATGTCTGGCGCGCAATCTCCGTACCAGGTCATCCCAAAGATTTTGGATGGGGTTGAGACCAGGGCTCTGTGCGGGTCACTCAAACTCTTCCATACCGAACTCGTCCAGGTCTTTACATTGATACTTAAATCTACTTTACGTGTACTTACTACTTTATTTGTTTCAACACATTCCAGAATTTTTATCGAAAAATTACTTACTGTTATATTATTTGCATAGTCTAAAAGGATACATTTCTCTGTGTTGTACTTGTATGACTATGGATGTGACAAATAAAAATATTGAATCTTCCCGATATTATCCGCAATGTTGGCAGTATGTCGTTGTCTAATATGTCTTGGTGCACTGCACTTTTCATGCTCGGAAAATAAGCAAACACCGCATCAAATAGGACATGGTTTAGAGATTAATCAATCGATCAACGACCTTGACCAGATCTTTCTGTATCAAAAATATAAAGCAGTATTTGTCGCCCTCTTGTGGATCTATACTGACACTGACGTGTTTAGGGCGTTCGCCCTGCGATCAGGAAGTCGTGGATTCGATTCCCAGGACTTCAAGTGGCAACATTGATGTGCCTTTGTGCAAGGTACCGTTCCCACACATACCTCCATGTTCCTGGCTACCCGCTAATTCTCTTTGTGTAAGGTTAAATACAGAGGTAAATGAGAGTAATTGTTACAAACGAATCAAAACAGAAGAAAGAAGAAAGTAAATTAGGATGTTCTGCAAAGTTGCTTTGTGACAACATTGGTTGTGAGAAGCGCTATATAAATTAACTGAACTAAATTTTAATTGGGATGAGATTACAGTTTTTTTTTACTTCTTACATATTGTGAGTCTACTAGAAAACATTTACAATTATATCTCATAAAAAAAAAACATTAACCCAATCAAGGAAGAATTTTCTTTGCCTCTGCACATAAATAATTCCTTTGGTCATTATGATAAAGGACCACAAAGTCAGAGATTTTAAATGAAAAAGAAAACGACAGATGACAAAAAAGCAGAAAGGAAATAGAAGTTTTAACGTTCAGTTGGGTTACTTTTTATCCCTAAAGGGGAAATTAGTGTGCAGCCAGAGGAAACAGACATAATAATGAAACATAAACGTATATAGACAGGTGAATCAATGATGATAAACATGAAAGTGTGTAGCACACACTCTACATATGATAAACAATTTACACATAGAAGATATCAACCCAATTCAGTCGAGTCACTTTAAAATCTTAAAATCCAAGTTAAAACAAATTGAAAATGTATTTTATGAATTAAAACGTGTTTTTGTTGTCCTCCTGTGGATAATGAGGTAACACAACCAGAAGAGCAGAAGACCAATCACAGATGTAGTTGCTGCGCCACTGTTGAACCGGAGCAGAGCCGTAGAGAGAGCGTTTATGATTTGTCCAATCAGGTTACGTGTTGTTCGGAGGCCCCTGTGAAGACAGACTTTGGAAGGTGACATTTGTTGTTCTCGGACAGATTTTCTGATTTTTATAAACGTTTTTTCGTGATGTCCCTGTGGAGGACGGCAGGGCTCCTGCGGGCCGGAGTTCAGACCCTCAGGGGCACAACTCAGAGGATTTCTGTCCGAAAGTAAGTGAAAAACAACAGATTCAGCACAGCTAAGCTAACGAGCTAATAGCAGAGCTAGGAGAACTAGAACCCAGAGTGGAGAAAGGGATATATATATATATATATATCGAGATCTAAACGACATACACGTTTTGTTGCGTTTTAGAACTGGGTTTTATAGACGACTTCATATTGTCTCATACCATATAAAGTACAAGTCTCATACGTACAGTAAGCACGTATAGTTTCATTTTGTGCAGGCCATTAAACAGATTAAGCAAAATAACACCTGTCGGTATTTTACTTTAAACCAAACGAAAATGTTGCATTTGTTTTATAAAACCGGTAACTGCCTAAACACGGGGCAATGGTGGTTAGGGAATTGACCCTGTGATCACCACTGAGGTGTTTTTGAGCATGTTACTGTCGCCACAGTAACGCTGCTTCAATTGGTGAATTGATTAAATGCAGTGAGAGACTTTCACTCGGTTCACATTGTGTAAGTGTGTATGTACCCTGTGGTCACGCCCCTGGTCTAAACCTGCTCTTGCCTTCACAGGGCAGGTGGAGGTGAACACATTGAAGCCCAGTACAGACAGCCCCCCCATCTTACAAAAAACCAGCACTTCCAGGCTGAACTGCTGAGTGGTGCCATGTGGTTCTGGATTTTGTGGCACCTCTGGCATGACTCGGACGCCGTACTGGTGAGTTAAAGTGGACGTTTTGAACCTTGTTAGTTAATGTCCCTGAAAAAAATGCCTGTAGTTTTCTATTGAAATAAAGAAACTTATATACACTCACCTAAAGGATTATTTGGAACACCTGTTCAATTTCTCATTAATGCAATTATCAAATCAACCAATCACATGGCAGTTGCTTCGATGAATTTAGAGGTGTGGTCCTGGTCAAGACAATCTCCTGAACTCCAAACTGAATGCCAGAATGGGAAAGAAAGGTGATTTAAGCTATTTTGAGTGTGGCATGGTTGTTTGTGCCAGACAGGCCGGTCTCAGTATTTCACAATCTGCTCAGTTACTGGGATTTTCACACACAAACATTTCTAGGGTTTACAAAGAATGGTGTGAAAAGGGAAAAACATCCAGTATGCAGCAGTCCTGTGGGCGAAAATGCCATGTTGATGCTAGAGGTCAGAGGAGAATGGACCGACTGATTCAAGCTGATGGAAGAGCAACTTTGACTGAAATAACCATTCGTTACAACTGAGGTCTGGGGCAAAGCATTAGTGAAGCTACAACACCCACAACCTTGAGGCGGATGGGCCACAACAGCAGAAGACCTCACCGGGTACCACTCATCTCCACTTCAAATAGGAAAAAGAGGCTACAATTTGCACGAGCTTACCAAAATTGGACAGTTGAAGACTGGAAAGATGTTGCCTGGTCTGATGAGTCTCGAAGTTTGGGGAATTTGCTTTTCAACTGTGTACATTTCTTAAAAGATGCGGCTTTGAATAATTTTGCCACTATTGTGACTTTTTAGTCGAATATGACTTAATGAGCGAGTACTGTTAATGGATTATTCAGCATCCAAGTATTCAGTTACTATTATAAATGTATTAACTAGTACATATTTTTAAAATGTTTACTGTGAAAAGTTCTTTAGTTGTTAGAGCGATGAATGCACCTCAATATGGAACCACACATGGACTGATGAGGTTAAGGGTGCTTTATCAAGTATGTTGTTTAGGAGAAAGGGAGGTGTTTTACTTATTGAAATTTCCCAAACATCTTGACCATTTTCCTTCTTGGGAACAAGGAGTAGCTAAGCTTTAACTGATAGCTTTTGTATTTTACCTTAGGGTCACTTCCCCTGGCCAGACACCTCGGCATGGACAGACGAGGAGTTGGGAATCCCTCCTGATGATGAGTAACACCAAAAGTAATGCACAGTCCAACGTAAGTAGTAGTACACAACCTTTGGTCAAACTCAGAAAAGCTTTAACCAATTCTAGGTTCATAAAGGTGACTGGAGGATTTCAGCAGTCATAGAATCCTTCTTGTTTGAACCGATTATGTGGTGGCATTTTAAAATCACCCATTTCAACACATACAATGGCAATATATATGAGATCAGTTACTTTGTCTTAAGTTTGAAAGAGGAAATGGGCTAGACAGGTCAAAAGCATCCAAATGCCAAATAAATGGATGTAGCACACTATATTCTGCTTTTATGCTTTAACCATAAAGTCGCATAACTGGTCAGTAAAATTGCATTGGTCAGGTTTTTTTTTTTTTTACCCCATTTCATTCAGACCTACATTTTATTGGAGGTGGGGTTGGAAATGTACTTGTGTTCTCAGTTGTACAGTTTTTAGCTGGCAGTTGGTTAAAAAAATGTTTAGCCTGCCAGAGTACATCATTTACATCAGTGCTTTCCTTGCCAACAGATCACTGCGTGTGTTTAGTGTGTCTGTATTATTACCTGTGGTATTTCAAACTACAATATAATTGGCTTAGCTGATGAATGTAGAACCGCGTATTTAAATGTAGTAAATAACCAGTAAAATGAGTAATCATGACGGACCTTAATTTGCAGTTTTGCTATAAGAGTCCACATTTGTTGACTACAGTAGCTCCAGCTCCTCTCTGCTCCATAACAGTTGATGAGCTGGTTCAGGTGTGTTGAATGTATGCCAGAAACTGTGGATTGCCGAATAGAGAAACATTGCCCCGACCAAACCGGTGTTATGCTGTTAATAAACCACCCATCCCTCTTTCCCCAGGTGCTCGGTGCGGATCTTGAACACAGGCTCCTATACTCTATACTCTCCTCTTCCCGTTTTCAGAGACATTGATGTACAGAGACTAATTTATCAAATGATGTAGTAAATGTTTGGAATTTGCTGTCTTGCCTATACACCTAGAACACAAGATAATGACAAATATAACATTTATACAAGTCCATTGATGCCTCCTTGAGTTCATTTTGTCAAACTGTTTTATTAGTCACTTTAACATCGGGTCAAAAGGGATGCGAAAGAACATGACCTACAAAACTTGAATGTTTTTACATTTTCAAAGCTTTAAACTGATTGACAGTCTTGAGGGATTACTACAGAATTTCAGATCAAGAGGAATAGAACAGGGAGCTGAAGACATTTACACAGTCCATACCACAGTTGCAAACAGGTGGAACAAAAAAATAAAAACAGTACAAATAATTTGTACAAGCCCTGCTTTTCTAAGCAAATCCAGTTGAGGTGAACACAATCTAAAGCCAGTTTTACCTGTGAACCTATGGGTTGATCTTCCAAATAAATGGTCAGCATCTGTCTAGAATGTTCTTTTTGACCTAGGACGATGCCCTTCCAGAGACCGATCACTAATATTTGGAGTATTGTGCAGAGGACCTAGACAACCAAGAAAGCAGTTCATATTTTGCAATAAATATTTTTCAAAATAGTGTATTTGTTACACTACGAACTTAAATTTTTGTATTTTTTAAAAACAACAATCTTGCTGGCCAGAAAAATGGCTTTAAAGCAAACTTGTCACAGTACAGCCAGATTCCCCAGGCCAAGGAAGCAGATTTCATTAGTCAGTCACCACAAACCTTATAAAAGTGTCCAAATTTAGGACAGCACACTATGTGGGAAGAAAAAAACAGAACATGCTTTTTTCAGGTCACAGTTTAATCCATATCTTTGTTTATATGCTGCTGCTGATGGGGATTGTCCACTGAAAGCCCTCATTAGTTTGTGTCCAAGCTGCAACACCTTCATTATGCTATGACAGAACATGACAGACTAGAACTCCATTCATTCGTGCAGTAAAGTCCGCTTCACATGTCAGGCTGTCGTTCAGAGTGGTTTGATGTAAAAGGCGCTTCTAGAGAAACTCTGACTTGTTTAGTGGTGATAGAAATCTATCTGGCTTGGCTAGGCTGGTGTTTTAACACCTTTAAAAGTTATTGCATGAAATGGTTGAGGTTATGAAGATGCTACAATGAGAGAAGAAATGGCAGAGAGCTACAGGGAAGTTCTAGCAATAAAACCCAATTCACTTCCGTGAATTCAGAAGCATGTCTGTACTTTTCTCTACAGTGTCCTTCACATCAGATCACTCCAAAAGACAGTTCACATCTCACTAACTGAGATGGAGAGAGATTTTACTCATTGGAAGTCCCTTTTAATAATATTTTGTTAATCTACATGCTCCACACACAAAACTAGCCCTCTAGCCAATGCTGTGAGGACGCGCAAGCTTTAGAGAACATGGATAAAAATCCCAGTCAATCCAATAATAAACTGTAGCAGTCTTGGTTTAAAGGGGATAAATATTGGTCCTGTGTTACTGAATGGGGCCAAGTTGTTGTAGTCCATTTTAGCACCAGGTTAAAGTTAGCTAAACCTAGCCTAGCCTAGCCTGTCCCAACAGTGTCACCTCTCACGCTCTCACCAAATATTTGACAATTCTAAACCTTACAGAAATGACCTGTTCCTAGATTATTCTTTGGGTGAAATGGCTGTAGTTGCTATAATATACTACACAATTACTGTAGATCGCTATTACCAAACACTATGAAAGAACTATACAGTATTATAGAAGTCTGCTGTTTCCATATTAATGTAAAGCAAACTCTACAACATATTGTATCATTAGAGTTATTTGTGTAACAGCAACAAAATCTAAATTGTGATGAAGTATTCGGCTGATTGACGTTATTAACAGTGTTCTGTAAAGTTTGTCGAACCCAATGAAAGAATAGAATAATGGGTGGAGAGTGGACAGACCAAACTGTGCAGATGGATGTACATCGTCTTTAAACAAATATAGTCTTGGGGCACTAGTGGTGAAACCCTGCACATTTTTCCTGCTTTTCACAACTGACTCAGTATAAATCTTGAGTCCACTTAGGTGTGCTAGACTGCAACAAACATAAAAATGTGCGAAGTGGAAGTCAGAGGGGGGTGTATTAGTTGGTAGTTTACGATCTTTACTAATAAGGAGAGTGTAACATTGCTGGTGAATAAATTAAAGATGGTACATCGCTTGTTCCCTGAGAAACACTCATCATCCACCAAAAACACAATCGAACCCAAGCGCGACAAGAAAACTTTCAGCCTCACCAGCACTCATCACTTCAGTTTTTCTTTTTGCTGCTGTATGAAAACTCATCACAGAACCAGTGCCATTTCAAATTTGAATTTCATTCGGTTTCCAGGAAAATTTGGACACTGTCAGGTAAGTCAAGTTGATTTGCAATTTATGACTGAAAGTCACACAACCCAGACGACTACAAAAGCTATGAACAGGAATTAAGTCATCTCTTAGCAAAACAAGTCCTCACTCTCTTGTTCTAAATTTCACATATTTACAAAAACAACTTATGCAACAGGGAAAGAACAAAAAAGCTTTTAGCAGGAAGCACAGAATGCGATATAAATCATTTTTCATTTTTTAGAAATTAATAAGTTAACAACCAACCAAAAAAAAAACATAACAGATAACACATTTACATTTAAAACACTGAATAAGAACTTTTCTTTTTTTTAACAAATTAGGTGGGAAACTACCTCGCTTCTCCCTGAGCTTTAATGCTCTCACCAAATGATTCTCACTTAGTCCTTACAGCCCACAACACAGCAGAAAAGAGGCAGCACTGCCCACTGCAGTTTACCAGTTTGGCCATTAGTTAGTGAAAAAATAGCAAGTTCAAATTTTACACCCGTGTTGCAAATGCTACGCCCATTTCTTCTTTACGGCTAGCCTTAGCAATAGAAAATAATAAATCACTGCTAACGAAGAGATGATGTTTAAAAGCTAGGTAGAAATGCTCACTTCTAACTGATATTACCTTTGAGGCCGATGTAGACTAGCTGTGTGGAAGTGCTGCCCATTAATATATTAAACAAAAATCTGTCAATCAATCAACACTGTACAATTATTGCTTCAAGGGTTTGAGGGGATAGTACACGGCAAAACATATAAAATGTTCAGCACCATTAAGAGACCTCAAGGTCATTTCAACCCCCCCGACCAAAAAAAAAAAATGTAACTAAATTTGCAAAATTCAAGGATTTTCTTACAAAAATCCTTCCCCCGCCCAGTCTTAGGACTGGTCTTAAGCTTGTGTCTACAATACGGCATTCAGTCTTTTAACCTCATTGTTCACAGCCGCAAGCAACATCTCAAGGGGACGAAGGTAGTTATCAATGACAAAAATGAAGAGAGGAAAAAAGAACAGCCCACCAGGCCATGAAAAAATACAAAAAGCCACCCTTGGCCCCAAAGCACCATTTTTCACTTATGCTACACAATTTTATGGAGGTAGGAGAGGGGGAAACACTCTGGCCAAGCTGAATGCTGACAAGTCTGCAATTTGTTTCTATAAAAGAGTTTTAGAGCTGTACGATTGCCTGAATGGAAAAAATACAGCTTTGGCCTTACCAACACCCATGAGCCTCTTGGTCTAACCATAGTACAGCTCTGTATTTGTATCACATACACAGAGTCTGTGCTTTGGAAATCTACAAAGAAACTTTTGCCTATTTATTTTTCCCTATATAAGAACTTCTGATTACATTTTCCCTGCACTGCTTTATTTTTGAGGAAGTGATCCATTCATTTCATTCTCCCTATGTGAGCTTTGACGCAACATGCTACTGCCATTCAAACGTACTTTGCTGCCTAAACATGCACAATAAGAGTGCTGAGATTGTGTGTGTGCGCATTAGATAGAGAGGAAAGTGGCGTGCCTGTGTGTGTGTGCGCGTGTGTGTGTTGTGTTTGGCTCCTCTGTTCTCCATTTGCTACACGACCAAGCCAGTGTGCCTGCTCATCTTCAACAGTTTACCCAGCCTCTGCTTAGCAGTTGCCATTCCTTTCTTAGGACGTTTTCCTGCAAGCACAAAAGAAAAAATGGACAGTTGTAATACAATATTATTATTGTTTTTTTATAAAAACACAAGAAGCTGTTTAGTGAAGTAAAAAAAGTCTTATTCATACTTTGGAATGTTTTTGAAAGTTGGCAGAACTTCATTTACACAACTGGATTTTAAATTTAGATTTATAGGTCTCTACTTTTTCACAAAAATGGAGGCCTGGCCTTGTAAGAGTGGACCTGCCATGAATCATTGGAAGGATGACCGCAAAGTGGACAAAAATTCGTAAATTAATTTGCTTAGATTTTAGCTTTCACTGCATGTTAGCTACACTAGCCTTTACAGTCCTAGTACAAAGCTAATGAAGCGAACCTAAGAACCCAAACATATCCAAAGTCTGCAACATCACTGGTAAAGAGGAAAAAATGTGTGCGAGAGATTATCTGCGTTTTTTTCCTGAAAATATATCAGTCGCTCACCTTTAGTAGCCTGGTTGCTGATGGGGCTGAGGTTGTGTGCATGCCTTTTGGAGGGATGAAGAGGAGGAGACAGTGAACTTTCCCGGTACAAATAATCTTCTCCTGGGCTTCCTGCCGCTCTGTCTGGACTGCCAGTCTCATTGCTGCTGTTACTGCTGGCTTGGGCAGACCACCAGGCCCCCTGAGAAACAGAAACCTCTGGCACCTGCTGGCACATCAGCCCAGCCACGGACAGCACACCCTGCAGGGCCTTCTCGGGGCTGGGTGAGGTAGGCCGTTCCCTGGAGAGATAAGAGGTTTTTAGTGGCATATCAACCTAAAAAACACTACAAATTCAAATGTACATTCATAATAATGCAGCTGGTTTGTGTTTTGCTAAATATCATAAAGCCAGGTTGAAGCATTAACAGGATGATATTTGGTGGAGAACAATGATATCTGTAGGAGTGATTGGCTGGAAAGAGTTTGCTATACACCTCTGAGGAGAAAGTGAGATAACTAACATTGTGTCAAGCTAAATAGCTAGCAGCTTCATAGGCTACCATCCTTTAACCTTACATTAGATTTATTAGCAAACTGTTTCTATTTCTTTTTCAAGCCATTAAAAAACAGCATATATATATATATATATATAGGAGTTTTGTTAGGATACCTTTTGAGTGGTTTGTGATGCTGGCTGTGTGATTTGCTCATCTGGTCGGCCACACAGCTCCCTGAGCCTTTCTTATTCTGCCTCACATACTCTGCCTCATCCTCTGAGCTTTCTGAATCTGAAGAGTGTTTCTGAGCAGAGAGAAAAACAAACACACAATATTTGAAAACTACTTAAAAACATACATATATTAACAGAGTTAAATGCCAGCACTGAACCCCAGCTGTGTAAAACACCACTGGAGCTGGATTCATTTTACTAAGGAAGGTTCTCAAATGTAATTTGATTATTATTATTAAAATAGTAATAGCAGTGGTACACACATGGGAATTTTATACACATACATAAATATACACATGCCTATCACTCTTAAATGTACCTTCACACTGGTTGACTTCAGATCCGACCCTGTGCCCAGAAGCTCTGCTCAAATAAGAAGGAGAGAGGTAGATTAGAATAAAAAAGGCTTAATCAAGGTCAGGTCAACAATATTCAGAACATGAAGTATTTATGGCCAGTATAGATATTGTTTACCTTCAAGCATGAAACAAATCATATAAACTGAGTGATAATTATGTGAGCCCGCTGAAGTTTGTTGACATAAAAAAAAAAAATAAAAAAAAACTAGAACAGCCTCTACTCTGAGGTAGCTACATTTTTATTGAGACAGATTATCAACCAAAAAAACCCAGAAAAAAACATAAAACAACTATGTCTTTTGTATTTTATATCTTTGTATATTTAGTGTGTTATTCATTGTTTATTTATTTCTTATGTTATGTTGTGTGTTGTTTATTGTGGAGTGTTTAGTGCTATCTTTTCTTGGCCAGTGCTCAAATGTAAAAGAGACTACTGTCTCAATGTAACTACCCTGGTAAAATAAATGAAAATAAATAAAATGTATAAATAAATAAAAGTGACTGTACATGTGCCTTCTAGAGCAGGGGACCTTGCAGGCTCTGCAAGATTTCAATCCATTATGATGTAGTTTGTTCCTAATGGTGTTCTTAGAGAATGTGGTCCCAATTATCAAGCTCCTCCAGTGTAGTTCATGATCGTCCTCACCCCATGAGGCAAGATACTGCAAGGAGCTCCAGGCTGAGGCTGGTAAATGGTAATTTTCCAAATAAACTCACCAACAGTTTTCACTTTCTCACCAAACCTCTTGCTGATGGTCTTGTAACCCATTCCAACCTTATGGAGGTCTACAATCTAGTCTTGTCCATAGTGGTGGAGAGGTTGGAATGGACAAAACTGATTCTGTGCACAGGTGTGCTTTATACAAATAATCTGTGTGATTTTTGGTTTATATTCTGTCACTTTCCATTAAAATGAAACTACCACATGAATTACAGACCATTCATTTTTTTGTAAGTCAGCAAACCTACAAATTCAGCAGGGGAACATATATTTGCAGCAGGTTTTGAAAGTACAATTGAATCATGACTCACTGTGATTGGTGGCTTTCTTATGTCCTATAGTGCACTGTGTCTCTAACTCCACTTCCACACGTTCCATTTTCACTCTCTCTTTTTTACATAGTGAAGCTTTTTCGTTCTTGACCTGGTACTGTTGGCATGACAATGTCTTGTGTCTCTCCCGTTTCAGAGCTTCAAGGCCAAGCCGCCTTCTCTCTCTAGGCAAGAATGACATACAGATGATGAACATGGCAGTTGGCTCACAATCTTTTCAATGGGACAGACTGTTATAAACATTAGAACCTTCTCGGTGCAAATTTAAGGTTGTCATTACACATAAGATTAGTTATTAGTACTACTTCAAGGCTTACCGCTTTATTCGGCCATTGCACAGCACCAGTCGCAGGGTGTGGTCATGATTACCCTTCACAGTCAGAGCAGATGTGAAAATCTTCTTAAACTTCCCATTCCCCTTCGAACTGAAGGCTGAACCCTGCTGAGAAAAGAAGTACACATATTTATTTCTATATATAATAGAAAAAGGAACAGAGTTCTACATATATTACCAGGCTGGCCAGTGCTCATTCTGGAGATGTGCTTCATCAGTTCCAGTAACACACATTTAGGCTATAATTAGTAAGTTGTGGAATAAACTTGATTAGCTGGATGTGATGGTTTAGTGAACTACACACATTAAAGTGGAGCATCTTCAGAAGATCCATTACAGGACTGAAAAATGGCACTGGGTGCGCTGTTCAGTTTGACTAAATTACAAATACGCAAACACACAAAGACATCAAATGACTTGCAGAAGGCACAGAGGATTAGTTTATTTGATTAATCAAATATGATCAACAGATTCAACTGAATTGAATTGAAGCCCAACTTTAAGATGCTGTATTCTTACCCCCTCCAAAGGGCCAACCTCCAGTCTCCGGAGGATTTCCCGGGTGTGAAGCTCCAGAATGTCCAGGTTTGAGGGGTGTTTGTGACTGTGCTGATGATGATGATGATGGTGATGGTGATGATGGTGGTGTCGATGATGCTCTCTAAGTCGTCGAGCCACCCTTCGTGCTTGGCACTGTCTCTCCAGAGAGGAGCGCGTGGACAAAGACTCTGCAATTCCCTGAGATTTCACAGATTTACTTGGGTCCTCCTGTGGAGATGAACAATTTATTTTTAACAATAACAAATACACAGTTGTGGAATATAGTACAATTAAAAAGAATTTTAGAAGTTGAGAACACCTACAACTGTCTTTTTGGGCAACAAATTAGCACAAACTTATTTGAATGTAATAATGCATGGTTATAATCTATTCTAACATTCTATGCAGTCTATGCAGTTGAGCCAGAACATTTTCACACCCATAAAATCTCACATTTTCGCAGGAATCCTCAAATATAAATAAGCAAACAAAATATATTCACATTAAATGTATGGAATTTGATACATTCAAAACGAGATTCTTGTTCTATTCTCTTCATCACTGTGCATTAGAAAAGCCCCTTTAAACATTTCTTTGCTTTACCTCTAGGTGGCGTATCTCCTTGGTTAGCTCCTTGATAAGAAGGGTGGGCCTGATGTTATCTGGAACCTCACTGTTAGGTTCTGTTAACTGGAGGGTGAGGGACAGATTGAGAACGAGAGTGCAAAGGCCAGAGAGAAAGTTTATGGAAAAAAATAAATAAATTTAATCTCCAAAATCTGCCTACTATACAATACACTACATTAGATGTGTACTTTGCTTTACTAAGTAAACTGATAAACCATTATGAAATGGTAAGTGCACATCATCTCTTTAGTTTACTGTTGTTTTAAGCCTACGTGAGAAGTCAACTGTGCTCACTTACCTCCCTCCTCAGCCACGTCTTCAGTGCAGAGATTAAAGCTTTTACTCCTTCCACCAGATACTCCCGGGGCTGGCACTTATCCTCCCGCAACTCTGCCAAGAACAAGGACAGAAAGTAGAACAAAGTTGAAATTACAGCCTTTTTCATTAATACCACACACTACATCACTGCTGCACATCTCATTATACACAAGTGATCGCTTTGTCAACATCAAGCAATATCTAAAATGTTCACATCTGCCTGCTCTCAGTATAATATTAGTATTGTACAAACTGCACACCCAAATCACACAGCCGCCTCAAGCTGTTTTGAAGTGTTGAAACAGACTTTACTTTGCAAATTGTTAACTGGTGGAGATTAGGCTTCCATTACTAAGTGACATTAGACCCATAGGTCCAGGACAAAGATAAATAAATGAACTTTAGTCTTAGCTGACAGACTACTGGGATAAAGGGATAAAGGGGGGGTTGGGGTGATCTATTCCTTTACTGCCAAGTCAAATATTTGGGTGAAAATAAAACTTCTGATCAATCAAAGCAATCAAGGACATTTTACATTCTTAGGTACTCACCTTTCAGTGTTTCGAGAAGGTTTTTGGCCACATACCATGAGATGGCCTCAAAATAAGGAAACTTAAAGAGATCTGGAGTCTTCAGCCTCCTCTCCATTTCGTAACACCTGACAAAAAAGAGCAGTTACAATTTGAACCCTCATCGCAGGGCATGTTACGAGACAGGTTTAAACATGTTCCATCAAATGACCACAAATTTATCTTCTGCTTTACCCAATGCTACTGTGGTAGCTTATTATTAATTAAAGAATATACATCGGATTAAATTATTACTCCAATACTACACAAATAGAAGCAAACTGGTTCTGTATCATTTTCATAATATGAAATAGTTGAATGTAAAAAATACTAGCTGGAAAATTCAAAGCCAAATTAATAAAATACCTGAGCTGCATGCCTATGTTTAAATTGTGTAAGAAATTCCCTCCAAACGCCATGCAGTCCTGAGAGGTGAGCACAGCATGGATCCAACCTGCAGAGGGAAGCAGAGACAGTATAAATAAACAAGGGCTATGTGGAGCATGCTGGGGAGTCTCTCGGCCATCAGGTCTGCGTCACTGTCTGGCTCAAGTGTGTATTGGACTCTGAGTGCACCAGCACTGATAAACATGCACATCTCTGCCCGGTCAGAGTGCTATTATTGTTTGTGATGTAAACCAGGAGAGGTCATAAAAAGAAACACTGGTTGAAAACCATATTGTATGTTGTGGCTTGACTGTTAAACAGGAATGTAAATATTATGTTCTCAGGTGCTGACTTTACAATGCTAAGCTGCTTCTTCCACTGATGTGTGTATACATGCATTGGTAAACACACCTACAAGTCACTTAGTCACTTTTTGTCGTTTCAATTGCTTCATTCTTCATGCAGTTTCCACGCAATATAAGAGGGAGCCGATGTTGTCAAGAGACAAAACAAATTATTTTTTTCCCTGACAGCAAATGACTACACATGAGCTTTTTTTCAAAACCTTAAGAAGACCATTTACATGAATTTTGTTTTGTTGCATTGTTACATTTTGAATGAAACAGAAACTATATATTTCAAAACATTAAAAAATGTTTTTAAATTACTATTATAAATATTCAGCATTTTGGAATGAAACACTCCATTTATAAAGCACATTTCCCATAATTAAGAGGTAATGTCCAAGTGGCTCACTGCCCTATAAAGCATGTCTGTCTGCGGTTAGTTAAAAAGCTCTTATCTACAGCTGAGTCCGCACTTTGGATCTGTTGCGTAAGGAAAA
Source organism: Ladigesia roloffi (assembly GCA_037577295.1). Lineage (NCBI taxonomy): Eukaryota > Metazoa > Chordata > Actinopteri > Characiformes > Alestidae > Ladigesia > Ladigesia roloffi. Next base: position 24,438,748 of record JBBKCR010000122.1, on the reverse strand, counting down.
TACTTTCTTTTTAACTACATTCTTTCCAGTGTAATGCTCTACTTTGGCCATATCCAGTGTTGTGCTGGTGTTTACACTGTTGCCTGGTGAAAACATTCCTGCTGTAGCAAAAGCGCCGCTGGTGCTCAAACGCTGAGCCGTGATTTTCCTGGCTGCCGCACTAGGAAAGTGTCGAGATTATTTCACCTACTCCAATAGGAGGTTAAATGAGGTTGCTTATAACATGCGAGAGGAGTCCCCCACTTGATTCACCTCAGCACGAGGATATTATATTCTGTCTGGTTAACGTAGTTGTTTTATTAAAATGTGCAAACGCAAATTTTCTGTTTCAAGTCCAAATGTATTTTAGAGCAGTGTAATTTGTAGCTCAACAATATTAACATAAATGTCCCCAGGCATTAAACTAGAATGTGCACGGTCTGAGATATTGATTTTATCTGAAGCACCTTCAACCCCCTGAAGCTTCAGAATAACTATTCAAAAAGTGCTTTTGGCTATTAATTTTCAATACATCTCTCCTTTTATTGAAAACATGATTGTGCATTCATGTGAAACAAAATTTAAAATAATGATGAAAAATAAGAAAAACAACATATGTAATCAAGGTCCACCAGCAATGCACTAGACTCTTCGTCAATACAATGGTTTCAGAAACCACAAAAGTAAGTGTAGGTATTCATCAATGTTTACTTCTCAAAGCTAAATTAACATTATAACTCGAGTGCAGCTAACACTAATTAGCATTAATGTAGCCATGATAAGCATGAACGTTGTGAATGTCAGCAGTAGGCAAAACCATGAAGGTTCAATAGAGCCTCTTACCTGTAGGGAGAAGAACAGTGGTCCCCTCCCTCACTACACACTTGTAGCACTGGTCCACCTTATCCCCAAAGAAGACTTCACTCTGATTGGGTGATGAGCTCCATGACTCGTATAGTGCAAGGTTAGCCTTAGTTGGCTTAATCAAGTAGAAAATTTTCTCGCCCTAGGTGATGACAAAAAAAATAAATATATAAATATATTTTACACATAGACACGAAGAAGTGGCCATGACTGTATTGACTTCAATTTCACGCTTTTTATTTATTTTTTATTTAAATGCAAAAAACAAAAAACATTTGCTTTTCCTCGACCATATATTTTAATACAGTTCACTTTATAATTATGGTCTTGCATCTCCATAAATACTTGGTCGTAATATATACTAAATAAGTTTATTTTAGTTTTTTATAGTAGTTAACCATCACTACTGATTGGTATTATTTGTTGTAGTTTGTCCACAGAATTGGCTGAAACCAAATAAATTTTTTTCCATTTGTTGGCCAAAACTGCAGCGCATATAAATTGAACAGGATCTCACCCAGAGAACGTGGTACCAGACTGAAGTTCCACCAAAGTCGATGTGGAAGTCCGTGTAGCTGTCCTTTACCCCCATCAGACAATATTTCTGCACAAACGGCTTTGGGAAGAAAGAGTCATCTGGCCAGTAATTCTCCACCCATGACATCTTACAAGCGATTTCAGGAACCTCCACCAGCTTAGCCATCCTGACCGGAGAAGAGGGGAACAATGAATTAAATTAACCCTCATAATGTCCTCCTGATTTCCAAACATTTGTGGTCCTCAGGGGTCAAAAATGACCCCACTTCATTTGAGTGTTTTTTAAAAGTATAAAGTATAAATTGTTTGATTTTGATTTTTATACCTTTGATTTTGCAATATAAGGCAACAAGCCCTTGTTTACATAAAGTATACTCGGTTTTTGAATGAAAATGAAAGGAGACAATAAAATATCAAAATGCTTAGATTATTTTTGACCATTGACTAGCAACAGAGTGTTGTATGTTGAACTTCATTGAAAATGTTTTTTTTAATCATTTGAATTTTTTTTATGTCAGCACATAATATCACCTGTGGTCCTCAGGGGTCAAGAATGACCCCACTTCATTTGAGTGTTTTTTAAAGTATAAAGTATAAACTGTCAATCATTTCAGTGTTACACATTAGTTTAACTGGGTCTCGGTGAAGGCAAACTTTGATGAGAAGTGAGCCCTGTTAATTTTTGATACCAGTGCAGGGGGGAGTTCGGGCTTATTCCTCCGTTCTGTTCCCACCATGTTCAGATTTCTTCTCAGTAGTTGCAGGTCAAGGTCATACGACATGAAGAAATTGTCACAGGTGATCATGTGTGTGTGGTGTCAACCATCCAATCTAAGACATCCAAGATCAAAGATGTTTTGGAAAGGAGAGTGGTGTTTACTGTTTTGCACCACTTTGTACTGAGGGGTCATTTTTGTCCCTGAGGACAACAGGTGTTATAAAATCCAATAAAAACCCTATAAATAAATTAAATTACTTAAAACTTATCACAATCATGAATAGCATATTACTTAATAACTTATATTTTCAGACCAATTCTTTTTGGGTCAAAAATGACCCGAGGACAACACAAGGATTAAGATTGAAATAAATGTTAAATGTCTAACAATCACTGATTATTTAAAACAAGTAAAAAAAAACCACCTTAATGCATACATCACATGCAGTATAGGTGTTTATGTAGATGTATGTATTTTCCCATATATTTATTATAATAATACAGTTACTATGGGAACAGAAAACTGTTCTGTTTCTTTTTTTTTTTTTTACGTTTGCGTGTCCTGAGCCAGCACTCTTACTTTGTATCAGAGAACTCCAAGCTGATGAGGTTTAGCACCTTTGGCCGTTCAGGCTGGTAATAATACTTCACAAACTCTCTCAATTTCATCTTGCTGTCTGCTTGTCTGGCAACATCAATCACATCGATGACTTTGTCTCCCCCTGGGACAGAGCAGTGAGGAAAGAAAGGTTAAAGCATGACCCTGAATCTTTTATTGCCGTTTACATTCTGGAGCCTTTTTTCAGAGAGAGGATCATTAGCTGTCCAGAGGACCTGGTCCTCATGAAAACATGTGAAAAACTGTTAACACACATGCCATATTTCCATACTAAAAAAACGTCTGAAATAGTCCCACGACTGTAAAAGAAGATTCAAAAATGGTCCCAAAAGTGGGAAATTTGCATTGTCACTGCAGAAAGAGAACAGTGAAACGGTAAGAGCCGCAAAAATGAAGAAAACAGAATAGAATAAAATACTATACCAACAGTACAGTATAAAATGTACACTACACAATCTAGAAATATAAATATGGACATCTGTGTTATAAATACATATATGCATACATAAACTATACTTGTGTAGCCTTAATTACACAGGAATGCAGCACATCCAATCAAAACAGCATTGATGCACTAGTCATTTTGTTAAAACCGAAGAAAACTCTAAGCAACACTCATTTTTTTTTTATGCATTTTGAGGTTTTTGTTTGTTCAACTAATAAATTATTCACATATAGATACAGAGCTTAGATATCAGACACATTTTCTCAGGTGCAATCCTTTCAGAACAGATATTGCTCAGACTATGAGCACCAGTCAGAAATAATTTCTTAGATGCCTGCATGGAATTTATCAAACAATGCTTTCAATTACTTAAATCAGTCCAATGAGTTTTACAAAAACAAATTAAGAGCCCCTGAAATACAAATAACCACGTATTGTTTGGCCTGTGTGCAAGTGTGCTCACATTTTCACAAATGGGGTGGGGTACGGAGGCGAGCAAGATTTGGGGGCATAGTTCACAGCTGTCACACACACAGAAGGGTAGTGTGGATTGTTTTTACTCAATCATCAGAGAATATGATCAGAGAACATGATCTCTCTTGAGTGGTTCACTTTGCGCACACACACACACACCCTCACAACACCTGTTCCATTAAAATGTTTAGGGATAAAGCTTATTGGTGTCTGAGCAGAGTGTGTGTGATCGGAGCTTTCTGATAAATCAGCTCTGAAACAGGAGAAGAGTGTTAATGGAGCTTTAAAAAAGAAGAGAAAAAAAGCAAAGCAATAAAACCCATTCACTCCACAGCAACAGGGAACTCCACCTCTGCAACAAAAGGTCTTCTGAGAGTCACATGGAACATTTGATTTTGCTGGGCACAATCCAACACATTTTAATTTGGCTAAATTATCTCAGACATCACAATCTTTTTAGTAGATCTCCAACAAAAACAAGCTTTGATTTGAGAATATACTGTTTATGACTGAGGTTGAACTAGTTTAATATCGAATATAATGCACCAAATGTGGCTAAATGTAACATTTGTTAGAAAAGTTTGGTAATTTGATCCAAACACAATTTTAATGCAATTCTCTGTTAATCAAAACTCTCATTGTTCTTGGCAAATTTTGCAAATCTATTTTAATAGACGTGAAAATACATGAAAAAGATTTCCTGTGTTACACTAAAAAAAATCCAGTTACACTCAAAATTGAAGTAATTTCTGATGAACAAATGCAGATGCTCTCACACACACACGAGCCTTACCCACATACTGCTCCACATCTCTCACGGAGAATGATGGCGGGGGCAGTTTGAGCCCCAGCCCCTCCATGTCAGGAACTACTATGGGGTAGTGGAAGCCCTCCGTTTCCAAGTACTGCTTTGTCACCCGACTGCCCTGCATCCGCACCAGGATCTCATCAGCACTGCAGGCCAACAGAGAAAAGGAGGAATCACACACAGATACAGTTACAATTACACATTTCACAGCATTCACTACGTGGTCTAACACCATAGTATGTATATATATATATATATATATATATATATATTTTTTTTTTTTAAAGCTAAGTACACAATCAGTTTTTATTCTCTGTGTAGATTGGTTTCAGAGGTTTATTGGTTGTTTAAAAGATGTTGGGTAAGATTTGGTACCAGGGGAAAGTTCTCGCTTGGAGCTCCTTGATGAAGACGGCGGTTCCAGCCTGAACCGGCAGAGTGCCATCATCCAACTCTGTGTAATCATGCCTATGCCAGTTATTGCGCTTCTTCACTGAAACACATAATATTTTGTGTACACACACATTATAAATATATATTACAAATGGAAGAACTTGCTCCACTCATTAATTGAACCCAGGACCTGCTTGAGCACCCTGAACACAAATATAATTCAGTGTAACTGGAACTTACAGCGTGAGGGTCCATGAATGGGCTTACAGTTGGGGCAGTGGTAAAGGTCAATATCAGCAGCATAGTGCTCCTCCACCTGAACACAGCTACAACAAAGACACATTCAGTCAGCATCCAAAAGACACCAACATACACATTTGTAATCACACAGAGGATTCAGAACTGATTTTACCTTTAACCATTTAAATTGCTGGGCTGTCTTTGCAATAAATTATTTTCAGGCTTACTATTCAGTAACTACGACAAGTGTAATGACTCACAAATGTAGCCTGATTTCTCACCAAATCCTCTAGTCACATCTGCACATTCAACATATTTTACACAATTTTGATTATTTTGGTGTCTTTCAGAATTATTTGTATGTCTTGCTGATTGTTCAAAATACAAATAGCCTTCAAAGAAGGTCATTTATTTCCGAAGTAAAGGCCAATGATGTATTTTCGAAACTTAGACACATTCCCTGGATCTCCCATACACCCCTGCAGAATGATAAAAAAAACTCAGACAAGTTTTCCTGTAATTATTTTTACGACAAATCTATGACGTCCAAAACAACCAATTAAGCTTCTCCTGATGACGCGCTTTACGTCTCTTACCCTACTACAACCACATGCCATGCCACAACCGCTCAATCCAACACACAGATGCGCTTTCACACACAGTTGTTGTAGACACGATGTGGGCTCAACTGGTTATGACAGGCTTACAGGGAGAGACTTACAGCAAACCACACTGTTTGTTTAGCTCTCCTTCAGCAGGGATCAATGACATGTTCCAACAGCTCATCTAAGAGCAAAATTACAGTCATACTTTAAGTAATAGAATAGGATAGCACTGAAAGTTTGGCCACAGTAATAGGTACTTCTGTGCAGTGCCAACACTACATACTAAAGTTATTCACTTCTTAGTTATTCAAAAAAATCACTGTGTCTACTTCACATTAGGGATGCACCTATACCGATACCGGTACTCGTACTCGTTAAAAGTCCCCCGATACCGGGGACCGATACCACGGTCTGAGAAATGTCTGTGTTTGAGCGACGTGTAAGGGGTTAAATAATTTTTTATTCTGTAATATTGTTGCATACAACACGCTTTTCATTTTAAATAGATGTTCTTAAATTCAAACAAGTCCCTTGGTTTTTTTGTTAAATTATATGACTAAAGCTGTTACCCGTACATTTAAATCGTGTTGTTATTAAGTACTTGGTATCGATATCCGCAAGTACTGAAATGCAAGTACTCGTACTCGTTTTCCAAAAGAGTGCTATCGGTGCATCCCTACTTCACATAAATGTACATATGTCTTTGTACTTTTTTTTATGTAATAGATTACATTTTAAAACATGGGTAATTATTATTTTTAAGTATGCAATAGATTAAACTAACAAAATTAGGTACTAAAAACAAAGTGGACAAGAAAATGTATCCCACTAATGCCTTTCTAACTCAAATGAATAAAATTAATACACCTTTGAAACACCTGTGGTGAAAACATATTGGCTTTTTGTAGTACTGTGGTTCATTTTGGCAAAACATGTTCAACTCCCCAAGATTGTAAACATCCCTCTGTCTGACCTGCATTTTCAAAAATCTCCATAAATTATCAATAGAATGCAAGGCAAAGACTGACCAGACCTCCTAAGCAATTTAACCATCTTCATTTTAGAAACCAGTCCTTAATTATTATGCCTAGTTACCTTCATAGAAGAGCGAACCCTCTCTCTCACACCAGCTGAATGGAGAATAGGTTTAATGGCCTGTTACAGTGTTTTATGGGGGCTTAAAACAGCAAGATGTTCTAGTGGATTAGCTGGATAGTGAGAGAGTAAAGCTTTAAAGATGAGTGGTGGATTTAACAGGCTGCAACATAAGCTTTGATCTTTCTATCTCTACAGGAAACAGCAGCTGAACTAAAGCAGATGTACTGGCTTCACTCTAACACTTACATTGTAAAACACCTAGAGTAAACAGCTGATGGCTAAGTAGACCACCCTAGGGCTGGAAATAAAGATTCTTTTTTTATAATCAATTCGTCTAACAACTCTGATTGAACTATTTGACTAGTTGGTTTGCTAACCTAATAATAATGCTAGGCTGATTATGCCTAAAATGTCCCTGGTTATCCATCACATTTCTGTCTTTGTGAGTATTGTCTTCTCTTTTGGTGAGGTATGAGATTCCGGTCATAAGTTTCTTGCATTAGCCTGCTTCAGCTTCAGTCAATAATTATACAGCCTCACGTTTTTGCCAAATACATTAGGTGCCTGAGGTCTGCTATTAAGGTTTTGGACTGGAGCTACAAGGCTAACGTAATTAGCATCAGGCAAACTACGTCATCACTCTTTTCCCAAACCACTCGATTACATGATCTCAAACAGATTTTCTCATGTACTTTCAAACTAGTGTTTCCATCATTTGATGCATGCTTATAATTAGCACCATGCTATATAAAGTTTGATTTAAGCATGCGCAGTGCTATTTGGTGGAGTATGCATCCATTACTTGGTACCCTCACTAAATTAGCCTCATGAATTCATAGAAAACTAAAGCAAACAATAGCTACAAAACAAGAATTTAATGATATGGTGCATTTTTTGCCTTGGTTAAATGGGCGACCACATCATTAGATGAGTAACGGGTCTCGTGACCTTCTGAGCTGTATCCAAGTTCTCTAACCGCTGAGCTCCCATTGTTCCGTAATGCGTTATGTAATAACACAGCGGTCATGAACGGTGGAGTGTGTTGGACGCACAAAACTCCCACAGCTTCCTCTTAACTCATCTGTTCCCACTCCACATCCTGACACATTTCTATCCACTCCCACAGGAGGAAGAGAATTAGAGAGGAAAAGAATGGAGTGATCACACTCTGAGATCAGGAAGGCCACATGGGAAATCTCGAAATGAGAGGGCCACAGTTTTCTGATGTTCTGGCACACTGTATTAAGGCTGTGAATCTGATTTTCTAAAATCTGATTGGCTGAGCACTGTAATATTACATCAAATAAGTTTTGCATTAACATGCAAGGGTGTTGAAAAAAAGGGCCATTCATAGTACAGTACATTTACAACTGCTTGGCAACCAAAGTCTAGTGTTAAACTACAATACTTGGGAAAATTTTCTTTGTGTGTTTGTTTCATGACAGAATCTACTGCATGGAAGGCTGCAGCTCAGCTTGATCTGTGTAAGCATGAGCACTGTAAAAGCAAGCTTTTCCTTCTAAATTACGTTTTAAAGCCAGAAAATAAACGTGACTACTTTCGTTCATTGAGAAGACACCTTTTCAGATGTCTACATCATCCAACTTTAGTAACAACTGCGATAGATATCTATCGGCAATACACAACAAAGATCTTAGCAATTATAGCAACAAACACCATGTTTTGTGCTTGCCTTCCCCCCGCATTCCCTTTTATCTCAGCAAATACAGCTGAGGCTAAAATATTTACAGTTCTTACGATATCACCTGACCTAAGACACAAATAGAAAATTGTGAAAAATAAATAAGTGAATAAGTTTTGATTTGTTTAGAATTCATAATTAATGTGAACGCCTAACAACACTATACATATGTGACTATTTACCAAACCCTAACTTATCTCAAATAAGGTCAGTGTGCCAGAATCTCAGTGCTGAGTCAGCTGCTCTGTCTAATGGTTATATGAGAGACAGCGAGGGAAAGAAAATGAACTGATATGTTGCAAGGACTTTACTGTGTATTCAGAAGAAAAGTATAATGATTATAGTGCTACATGTTGTTACTGTATTAAACTTGTGTCAAATAATGTATTTCTGCTGTGTTACATGTTTGACTCATCAAACCACCCAAAGTTTGCCACAAATTCAACACCATACTGAAATATTAATGAATCGAATGCATTAAACACTGCTTAGATATGTAAAACCATCATTGATACATCGCTTGCTCCCCAACATCTTTTGTCCTCTGGTAGCACTTTATCAGAAAAAGGTGCTTTAGTCTATGTTAGACTTTAGATTATGTTGGACTACACAGACCTGCCAAGGTTTTTTCCTAAAGGGGAATAAAAACAAAAAATTGACCTCAGGATAGAAAAAATACACAAAACCTGAAAACACTATTACCCTGTGATTCATCATGATTTTTTTCTGTACACAGAAACACTGTAATGGTAAGAGTGTTAAAGAGCATACTGCAGTCATCAGCAATATCAGTACTGTAAAGTCCAATATTCTGAAAAAACAACAACATATTGTATAGCTAATCCATCCTATTAGCCAAGCAGTGTCACGATGTCCCTCGGGGTTCGTGCTTTCTACTGATGAGAGTTTGCGCTTCTCTCTCTGATTTCAGAAAAGACACACTGACCCAAGAGTTCACTGCAAAATGCAGAATGTGTGAAATCTAGTGATTCAGATTTCTTATTGTAGAATCACCGTGTTTCTTCTTCCCCTGGCATCGCTGAGCAGGCCCAGTCACTTGGCAAAAGATCTTTTACTCATCCCAAATTTAGTTCATCAGCCTCACCAAAATAGACAAAAAGTGCATCATGACCCTGATTAAGGACAAGCAGTTCAGCTGGATGGATGATATCTGCACAAAGTCCTCAAGCCTCCTCAGGATCTCTATTAACCAGCACAAAACAGCAACAGCCTAACGGATATTTATAAGAATCTTGTCTAATCTCGGTACAACAAATGCAGTATCCCCCTCCACGTTTTAAGTTTCAGTTATCTTCGTGTCTGTTTTGTGTTTACGGTTACATTTTGTTCATGACTATTTTTGTGGTCACTAAGGTCTGTGATTGCACATTTATCTGCCACCACACAGAAGGCTACTACAGTGTATTGAAAAAGTACAAACTGTTCAAATATACAGAAATACCTGTATAGTTTTAGTGGGAATCAGTCAGCATGCTTGCTCCAAAATATAGACTTGTTATTGAGTATTTTGTTAAAATAACACAGGTCTAAGATATAGTCTATAAAATATTAGTAGTGAATTAGGAACAAAATGTGTCATATAATGTGATTTTGTAAACCGTTTGATATAATATTTACACATGTAAATGAAGGTATGGAAAAGAGAAGCATAACAGATTGAAAGTGTAAATATATCAACACACCCCTAGCCAAAATGAAACCAGGCTACATAATATTAAACCTTTTATATTTGGATTTCATTTCATTACTTGTCAGGTTCACTTCATTTTATGAGGATTTGCAGCTTACCTTTTAATTACAGTTTAATTTACAAATCAGTTGTTTGAAACACTGAGTAATTTTTATTACCAACACCAGCTAGATATGATCACAGTACACCAGTCTGAATTCTAGTTTAGCTAAACATTTAACTTCGTACCAGACAGACAGAGTAATAACCCGCATAGCTATTGAGATTTACAGAGGCTGTGATTCTATACAGATCATAAATTCCCTAAATCAGCAAACTGACATGACAGAACAGGTTAGACAGGCAGAAGAGAGAGAACAAATGATTCAATCGCACATTTAGGAAATAACCATGTAAACAGGTGCACGTCTAAGTCTGTACTTTTAAAGGACATAAATTGTGGAAAAACGAGTTTCTTGGGTTTATATTTGCCAAAAACAAGAGTTGCTGTATTAGGTAAACATTGTTATGCATTCTCTTCCTACCAGTAAACACAACCATTGTGAAAGAGGCAGCGTCCAGAAACAAGAAATTAGGTCATTTACATACACCAGCCTTAAAGGAACAGTCGCAAAAACAGCAAGACCGAAAGAAAGCCTGGAATATGTTTGGCAAAATTAGCTAGGGTTGGTTTGACACACAAACCACGGAATAATAATGAATAGGATATTGTTCTTTTACATATAACTTGTCCAGTTCAGCAATGTAAACAGTCTCCAGGACTAAACACAAACGTGATACAACCTATGAAAGTAATCCATTGATCAACACTCAGAACACAACAGAAATGTAATGCATCGAGGAAAAACGGTTAATGACCTAAGTTTAAAAATAATCTCACAAGCTTGTTTTCATAGGAAGATGATGATCACGGTGAGCCAGTGTACACAGCTAAGAGACTATCAGTTAAAACACGTTTTTTTTTAATCAGATGCACAGCTATGTCTAAAATCCCTGTTTTTCAGAAACTGGTCCAAATACATGACGTTGATTTAACCCTCCGGCTAAAATGTCACGTTTACACGTTTACATGTTCAGTTAAAAAGCCAGCATTAAGTTCCTAGCCAGCCTGGTTTAAACGTCTCTTCAGTTTAAATCCCCCGTTTAAATCCCCCTGTTCTCTCCTACCGAAGGGGGTCTTCAGTCTTTGTGGCTAGTCCCAACTTTCAAACCCAGCTGTCCAAATGTGACTAAGCGAATCTCACTTATCCGTTTAGACACACGATAGCTTTCAAAAGTATTGATATTGTGAAACCCACTGAAGAACATGACATTTAACATTACAGAGACCGAGTAGCGATACGACCCCTTGGGCCACTCTGTTACTCCGCCACATAAACTTAAACATAGTATAAGAAATATCAGTACACAGACATTAATATCGTAATATCAGTGTATCAGTATAATAATAATATTGTCTGAAATATTTTCACGATAAGCTAGGACGGCTAAATCGCAGTATGACAGTTAAACAGGCACCGAGATGTTAGCCAGCTCGGCTAGCACTTTTTTCAATCAAAACCACCCGTTTCGAGTCCCAGAGACGCTGCTCCATCGATCAAGGGTGAGATAAACTCCTTACCTCCCGTGAAACCAGTCTTTGCAGATGTCGCACTCGATCATAAAGCGGTTAATATCGTAGGGCTGCCGGCACACACAGTACAGCTGGGCAGCCGCCATCTTCTCCTATCCCCTACTGCTGTCGAGGGCAGGTTTAATTCTGACGGAAATGAACGAAGTCAGACGACAAGAGCCGACGTGAAACGGAAAACCCCGAAATAGCCAAACGACGACGTGCGGAAAAGACGGCCCACACTTGTACTCCAAATAAACTGCGCATTTTTGGGCATGTAGTGATGTCGTATGAAGAGAATCTCATTTGTTTTAGGATATACCGCCTCAATGACGAAATTGCAACACAATGACGCAATGTATAAGAACAGCAACACATAGTTAAGTCCTCAAAACAGATACATATGTGTGTATTTACCATCGTCATGTGTAGTTTGCTAATCTAAAGATGAATTTATTTCAATTACTTTGATGTGGTCAAATCACAACAGGCGTAGAAAACGATTAAACGTTTAAATACAAATGCCTGTTATTATTATTTTATTTTTAAATTTTATGTTATTATTATTATTATTATTAGTAGTAGTAGTAGTATAATAAACACTCTGACCTGTTGGATACTAGCTATAGGCAACAAATGGATCATTTATTTCAGTACTGCATTCATTAGTGCATGTAATGTAGAGAGATCTGCCAGTGGTTGTTAGATCTTACTAGCAACTTATTACATCAGTACCAGCAAATTCCAAGTCGATTTTATTTTTGGGGATGCGTTTGTGATCAGTAGATAAAAGAGAAAAAACGTGCTGCCATACAATAGTGGATTAATATTTCCCATCTCTACAATCAAGCTTCACATTAGACGTGTATTGTGTTGGATATGCACAGCAAGCGTGTTGGACGTGAAGTACGTGCTGAGGAGCGCCCCCCATCAGTCTGCGCCCCGAGACACACAGCATCGACATACACAAAGACACACGGGAGACATGAGGACCACAGCATCTCATCACATCTCGTCTCAGCACATCACATCACATCACATCACATCACATCACAACGCTCTGTCAATTAAAAATAGGAAATAAAAATAAATTAATTGTTTGAAAAAAATCGAACCCCAACAAAATCAGATAATTATAAATATAAAAACATTTTTAAATAAAAGTTGATTAGAACCATGTTATTGAAAATTACCTGTATTAGTTTATAAAATGTAAGCGAAAACCTTAAATGAATCGACTTCACTCATGTTGTCATGGAGTTGTGCGCTATCTAGAGGAGAATAAACGTATCGCATCACTCGAGCACACTTGTGCGCTATCTAGAGGAGAATAAACGTATCGCATCACTCGAGCCAAATGTATTTAAAACCCTAAAACAAATGTTAAATAAATAAATAAATGTAAAAACAAAATCAATAACATCAGTGTCTTCCTTTGAGTTGCAGAGCACTTTAAAGTGTGCAGAACTTCTGAACTAAACTGTTACATGACACAATTTTTTTGCCATTTCTCAGTCTCTCTCAGCCAAGTTTATTGTTTGTTATTTACCTTGGTAGTCCATGCACATGAAATGCCACATTCCTAAACCAACCTCTGTGACTAAAAACCTAAATATAAATCTGACACAGACCTACTAGATTTACAGTTTTAAGTGGATCAGTGTGGTAATATAAACATCACATTTGTGACTGCCGTGCTGAGAGTAATTGACCCTTCATAACAATAGCTACTCACTGGTGGCTGCACTATTGACTTAAAACTTTATTGAATATTATTCTGAATTATTATTCACATTCCAAAACCAGTGCATTTGAATCAGTACCCCTACAGTGCAACAAATGCAGAAATACAAAATATATATTGGAACATTTTAACACTGTAAATTTGACTTTTAATTTTTTTAAAAAACATCATGATCCCATTCATGATCTGTTCAATGTATGAGCATGTTGTTTCTTTTGTTATTTTTTCCACAAAGATTTAATTCCCTCAGTGGTTGACCTAACAATTTCCCCAAGCTGGGACTGACATAAAGTTTAACTTAAAAACTGACCCTGTAACCAAAGCACAGATTAAAACCTCAGCATTCATAATAATTATAACAAACTAATAACATTAGTTTTATTGTTGTTGTTGCTGTTGTTGTTGTTAGATAAACACTGAGTCTACAGAAAAGCATTATATTTCATTTATACACTTTTAAGAAAATAAAGTAACAGGTTTTTGGTCCAGTACAGAGCTCTTTAAAAAAGGTTCTGTTAAGAATATTTTAGCGGAGTTGGACTGGGGTGGGCTATCCCAGCATGCATCACTCCCGCCTCAAAATGTTTATTGTTATTTATGTGTGTTTGTGTGGGGTTATTCTGTGTAGTTGGGGTGTTTATGTGCTTATTGTGTTCATTGGGACTGTTTGTGTGTGGGGGGAATGTGTTTGGGGGGGTTAGTTTTATGTGTTTAGTATTAGTATTAGTATTAAACTTGTTCTGTGCTGCCTGTAACTTAGTGGCAAATCACTGCTGTTAAAAGCTCTCTAAATAATGCTGTTGGAGAATTTCTCCATTAGTTGACTAGTGGTGACGTTACACTGGTGATGGGAAAATTGGTTTTTGTGGTTCGGTGCCCAAAGAAGAGCTGACTCTTGCATCTCTCAAATGGTTCTTAGTTTAATATCACCTGTATCCTCATAGTTTAGCCTAACCTGGCAAATTTGAATGCTTTGTTTGTTGATTTAAACCCTTTTGCATTGTGTTTTATGAGAAGCTATTGTAGTGGAGTTGGGATGGTGCGGGCTCTCCCAGCATGCACTGCTCTCTCCCTGAACTGTATTTGTGTGTTCTGTGTGTTATTTAGGGGGTTATTGTTGTGTTTTATGGGGGTAATTGTGTATTTGTGTGTATTTATGAAATGTTGTGTGTTTTGGGTTGTTTTGGGGGGTGTTTATTGTGTTTTGGGTGCAGGTACACACAGGGGCGTAGCACATGGGGGAATGGGGGGGATTCAACATGCCCACTTGTATTAAAATGTGATTCCACCCCCCCAACTTTTGTCAGATTATGTTGTATTAAATTGATTAAATTGTATTTATAACTTGGCATCCCCATCTCAAACTCCCCTCCCCACTTTTGGACAGCTTGATACGCCCCTGGGTACACAGACCTACCGTCGGTATGAGACACGGAGGTGTGAGGTGTTTCTCAATGTCAAGGATACGTCCTTGGCAGGACTGGTCCTTCCAAGTAACTTCCTTCAGAGGCTAGGCGAGGCTCCTCTTAAGCATTCAGAAAACACATAAATGGAACAAGCTAGTGTCAGTTTTCCCCTCGGAAGCGAAGCACACAGAGACCTTTGATCTGGCATGGGGTGAGTCCCTCTTTTATTTATAGAAAATTAGAGTCGGCTCGATGGCCGTGGAAAACATAAGCAAACACAAAACAACCAGTATGTTCC
>JBBKCR010000122.1:24407353-24423395 GCA_037577295.1 Ladigesia roloffi | reverse complement strand
TATTTACTTTTAAATAAAACAAATGAAAATAGGTACATATAGAAATGAAAAGTGTCCCATATACACATAGGTAACATATAAAATAATAATATTGTGGTCACTCGGAGGTGCCACACTTACGATGAACTAGTAGATCCAGAGCTGGATGAGACTGATTCCTTTTTTTCAGAAAGTACAAACTTCTGAATGTTGCAGACAGAGTTCGTTATTTAAAAATAATTTAAATCGTTCTCTCTCTCTTTGATTGTTTTGCTTTTTAAGCACTTTGCCTTTGATGGCATAATGTATTTTTGTTGACTAAGAGCAATTCATGGGCAACAGAAGATATAGTAGTACAGGACATTTAGTTAGTTCAAATATACAGAATAGCTTTTGTAGCGACAATGAAGACTAGTGGCCTATGGTAAATGGACACCCTCCTTTTAAGTTCATATGTTCAAATGTTGTTCTTTATGTCACAGTTTATATGGTCTTGCTGAACATCATCCTTCAGGGAAACTGCACTGACTGCATCTGTGTGACATGCGATCATGAGCTGTTTTTAATAGTTCTGTTCTTAACGCTTAAAGAAACCTTAGCTGGCACCATTTAAAAGGAATATTGTTTGGACCTGGCGTGCAAGTGGCCAGAAATGTTTTTGCTTATAATTTCCACAGTTTGCACAAACTTATCATGTTTAAATACAGACAGTAAGTGAAGCCCTTTAGTCTGTGTTTGTGAATGCTGTCTGTGTGTGTGTGTTGCAGAAGTTAGAGGAAGAATGTGTGTAATGTCAAGTGGACAGACAGTCTGACGACGCTGTCGCCTTCCCCCGTTCCGTCCTGGGTGGTCCTGCATCTTTCCTGATATCCTAACCGTCCCATGGGATTCACCTGACCGAATGATATTTTCTCTGCCAGCAAAACATTACCTGTCAGTCACCCTAACTCTCCCACTCCCCTTCTCTCTTTCCACGCAGTCGGGGGCGGGATCTTTGTGCACATGAGTAAGCGAGAATGTTTAGGTTGCCTTGACAGAGCATTAGGGTCCAACAGTATGCATGAAATCACTTACACACTGTATTACAAGAGTGTAGCCATGCGGAATGAGGCCAACAAACCGTGCTATTGTCTGACTGAAGCCTAGTGGCATTTGGCAGAGGTTTAAAGTCAAGTCTTTATGGTGTGACCCTTCTCAATCTTGAGAGAAAACATGGATTCTGGGCATCTTTAAGACCCTACTTAAATATTTGTTGAGGCTGGTGCCTGGCCTCCACCCACCTGTGTCTCCTGGTAACAGCTACCATCAAACAGCCTTAACTAGATGAAAGGAACCAAGTGCTTAATTTGCATAAAGTTATTTAATCAAATGCCCTTTTGGGATCCCTCCAATGAGAGGGGGGTGCCTATAATTGGAGGCAGGCCCAGGCCTGGGAAGTTAATGGAGTTTGGAGGACTTGGACATTGTGCTTTCAATGGAAAACAGCTTCTCGCAGCAGGATCCTGCAATCAAATGCAAGCATGCTGTGTTTGGTGCTATAGCCTTCATGTTTTTATGAAGTTCCCCATTAAAAGCGAAAGTTATTTTACTCTCCATGTCATTAGGATGCCACAGGTCTTAATTCTAGTGGGCTAACTCAGTCAGTCTCAGTTGCCCATTGACCATGCAATGGCAATGGATGTTAAATCAAGGCATATCTTTGACAAGCATCATCCACACTGACTTGAAGTGGAATTTCACGCTTTTCAAAAACAAAGCCCTTCAGAGTGTTTTGATGTCAAGTGCTCTGTTTGGAGTCATCCCCTTAAACGTTTTGTCATGTTCCTTAAACCATTTCTGTACAGTTTCTGCAATGTAGCAATGTAGCAACGCAAGTGCTCCTCACCGTCCATATAATTTGCCTTTTCCGCTGGTTAATGGCTCAGTTTTGTTGCTCATAAGGCAACTGTAGGTACATTTAGTTGTGGACAGGGCACTCCGACCAGTCTGCCACTCTGCTGCATTAAACACAGTTCTGTCTTAACAAGCATTTCTTTATAGTTTGTGCCCCAATAGCTCTTCTGTGGGATTAACTTGGAAGGGCTAGCCCTCACTTCACATGTATATCACTGAAAGTTGAGTGCACTAGACCTTCTTATCCAGTAATGGTCGTTCTTCCTTTCTTGGATCACTTTTTGATAGGTAACTGTCACGGGTGGTCGCAAATGCTTCCACTCGTGCGCTACCTCTAATGAGGGGATGGGACAAACAGGGCTACATTCAGGGATTTATTAAAGAAAACGTAGTAAATACAAAGGCACGCGGGCCGACACGGAACTTCAACAAACAGGACAGGATCTAAACAGAGGAAGGGTAAAGTGAGGCGAGTAGGGGTAAATGAGGCGATGCACAGATAACGCGAACAGAACAAACCAGCACTTAAATATACAAACTAACTAGACACAAACAAGGCACCGGTGAAGACAGAAAACACGTGACCAACATCCAGACCAAACACGTGTCAAACTAAAAGTCCCCCTTTTTCCAAATACCCAAACAGAAACCAAACAATTATGATGGTGACCGTTATAGTAACAACTGCTGCTTTCTGGGAACACCCACAAGACCTTACACCTAGAAATCATAATTTGGTCCTTTTCAAAGTCACTCAGATCCTTAAGCTTGTATATATTCCCTGCATATAACAAATGGACATAAATAAACATGTGCTTGCCATCTGTTAATTGTAAAACATATATGTTATTCACTTTCAGCCTTATTTCTATGAATTCTGTGTACAGAAATGTAGTAAATCAGTGCAATTTCAGTTTAAACATCAATTAAGTCCAGCCCCCTTATCATTTTTGATCAACCAATACATGTTTGTTGTCAGAAGTTTGCATCTTTAATGTTAGCATTTTTGCGATGTGCCTAATGTAGCTAGTGCATTATATAAACATACTCCTCACCCAATCAGAGTGGTGTAAACTGCATGTCTAAATAAAGCGCACCAGAATCAAATCATGTGAAGTTGGAGAAAGAGAAAGAGAGCCTTTCATGCCTTTACAGTGTTTCCAAGTGATTTGGGGTCAGATGAGTTACTGTAACAGCAATACACCAGATCAAGTCTTCGGTTTAGTGGACTGACTGTAAATCTGTCACTGGTTTCTTACAGTAGTTTAAGAGATGCCAAAGGGGCTGTTGGGGGGTGAAATTGAGGGATTGAAGATCCAGTGAGTTACAGTGACATTAGTGATCCACCTACATCAGAGTGCTGGCAGTGTGACCCCAAAGCGCCATCCAGCTCTCATAAAAGTGCAGAGTGCAGTTAATCTCTTTTTACGACCTTACTAAAGCGATTAAACGCGCCTTGTATGGTGAGTTGACTGAATTCCACTATCAGAGACTGAACATAGTGGAGGCTGAACATAGTCTCCTTTTGGATTGAGGGGACAAATAAACACTCTATTGCACTTACGGCACAATGAAACTTTGGTTCCTAATCTTATAGACGTTCACAAAACTAACAACACAACGGGGTCAAAGTGAAAAGGTAGACCATCTGAGGGTCCCTGAGAACCAGTTTAAGTAACTTTGCTCTATGGCAAGTGAACTTGAATGTGACCTGTTTTAGCATGTACCATCTTTGTAACTTCTGCTTAGTTTAAACATTTGCTGCTCTAAACACCAGGCTTGGACTTAAAGGAATCGCTTGACCAAACATCCTAACATAGCTAATAATTTGCTTTCATTAGTTACTAGTGTTCCTATCCTCTTTGACTGAATACACCCAAATGGAAAAACAAAGTACACCCACTATCCAAATTCAGAAATCAAATGGGAGGTATGAGAGAGGGGTTACCGGTAAAGTGGTGTGTGAATATGTACGCTGTCAAAGCTCTAGAGCAAGCATTTATGTGTTGTTATTGAGAATGGCTAATTTTTAAACATATTACTTTCACAGGAAACCTATGTAACTCATAGTACATACAAACACTCAAATCTCCACATCTGTCAAAATATTCATGACATTTATTGTGAATTATTGTGAACTTTTTTTATAATATTATGACAGACTTTCTTTTTCTTAGTAATAGTTTGCTTATTTATTTATGTTTTTCTTTCGTGAATTACGTCAGAATTTATTTCAGCATGCAAGTCAGTATTGACAGCAGCTTGCTTTGTTTCTTGGTGATAAATTATGGATCGGATGCTGCATGTCAATGCGAGTGTGTGTTCTGTACTCTCCAAACCAGACAGCAGTGGCCTAATCCTCAAGCCTGAGGTTGCTGGCGTGTAATATGGGTTTCTCTGGGTGGGCGTTTTGTCCTGCATGTTTAACCGTATTGCTGTGGGCTTGGATGTGTCGCTGGTTTTCTTCGGACAGCTGGGAGACGAAGAGCAAGAAATGGAGAGACAAAGAGAGAGAGACAGAGACAAAAACCGAGAGACAGAGAAAGAGAGGACCTCTGGCCCACTCAGTATTCTTAATAATGGATGGTAGAGGAGTCTCTGAGCTACATAGAAAGCTTCTGGTGCAGTTCTGCTCCACTGCTCTTTATACACAGAGAGCGAGTGAGTGAGAAGTGTATAGAGATAGAAATAGAGATGCAGAGAGATGGAGAGAATGACTGAGAAATGACAAAAGAAAATAAGTGAATGAATAAATGAGAGTAAGAGACAGAGAGATTTTAAGAAATGAAAGAAAAAAAAACAGACAAGAGTAGCAAATGAGTGAGAGTGAGATAAAAACACATAAAAGGCTAGAATGAGAATTAAGGTGTCAAGGAATAAGAGGGAAAAGAGAGAGAGGGAGAAGGAGAGAGATAAAAATGAGACAGAAGGAAGTAGAGAGGGAAAGGATGAAATGTCAAGTTTTCCCTCAGTTCACAGCTAGTCAACAACAGGCTCATGGTACATTAATACAGAGTGAGAGGGAAAGTATGAGGGTTACTGAGTGAGAGACAGAGACAGAGAGAGAGGGAGATTTGGACCTAGGGGGAGGGAGTGGTGAGGAGAAAAACAGAGAAAGAGAGTTTGTGAGTTTCTACTCTTTCACCTGCTGCCATTACAAAGTCCACAGCAGACCGTTACATGGCTGGCTGCCCCTTGGCTGCGTTCTGTTGCCCTGTCGAATCTCTCAGGGGTTAAAGTGAACTGTGAGTTGTTCTGAGTAATCAGCCAGGCAGGGTGTGGCCCACCTGACCACATGAATAATACAGACACACTCTTTTTAAAGCTTTTATGTGCATCCCCAACACACAAAGGAGCCTTCATCCGGTCCAGTTGGGCACATTGTGATTCATTTCACTGCTGTGTCACTGGTGGCATTCCATTATGTGGCCGGTTTCCAATTCCCAGAAGATAAATAGTATACAGTACATGACTCAATCATCAGTAATTTAAATCAAATCACATGTTTACTGACTCACAAGAGTAGAGAAATAGGAATTAACCCGAAACTAAATACGACCACAGAAATTCATGTGGTATTTTTGCCCACCACATTTTGTACAGAATTATTCTATAGTAACTATAGTAACTGCCGTGGTGCAAAATGTTCTCTTTTTGTATGTAGTTGGCATTTTTGGTATAGTTATTGTGTTGCTGGGCTATAAAGCAAAAACAATTTTGCTTTATTAAAATAATAATAATATTTTAAAATAACTATTTTTAAGTATTTTTAAGATTTATATTCTATATCCAGGACAGTTTCCATTCGTGCCAGTGTGGGGTGATGAAGAACAAGGCCTTTTTACCCTCCATTTTGTGATAAAGTTACAAAGTGGGAGTCTTTATGTTCATAAAATCTGAAAACTGATGTTGATGTAAAAGACCCAAACAACACAGTAATAAATTAAAATAGCTTAAAATAATTCCAATATTGATTTCCCTCAATTTCACTCAAACTGCCAACTCAGTGCTTCACATGTGAATGAATTAAAGCCATGACTGGAGATTTAGATCGCGCATGAATGAATGAATGAATGCCTTTTTATTGTCATTATACATTTTGACACATACAATGAGATGAAAAGCAGCTCCTTAGATCAGTGCTCAAACATATAAAAGTAGTATAAATAATAAAGGAAATATGTATAAAAGTATGTAAATATCTAAACAAATAAATAAGTATTAAAGTGACAGTGTGATAGATCTTATTGCACTTGTATGTATATAAAAAGTGAACAAATGCTTTGTTTCACATTGACCGGATATTGCACGTTGAAAAATATATAATAATAAATAGTGGTGAGTTATGGAGTGTGTGGGTGGGGGGGAGACCATAGCAGGAGGAAGGGCCTGTTTTCATTGTCTGTTCAGTGTGTGTTTAGTGTGACTATGGCTCTAGGGAAGAAACTGTTCCGTCTGTCCTGGTCCTGATGCACCTGTAGCGTCTTCCTGAAGGCAACAGGTCAAACAGATCGGAGGCAGGATGGGCTGTGTCCTTGATAATGTTCCTTGCTCTGCTGAGGCAGCGGGAGGTTTAGATGTCGATTACGGAGGGGAGAGGGCAGCCGATGATCTTCTGGGCAGCTTTGATTACTTTATGAAGCCTCTCCCTATCTGCCATGGTGCAACTGCCGTACCACACTGTGATGCAGTACATCAGTAGGCTCTCAATAGACGAGCGATAGAAGGTCAGTAGCAGATCATGGTTGAGATTGAGCTTCCTGAGGACTCTCAGAAAGTGGAGCCACTGCTGAGCCTTCTTGACCACCTCTGTGATGTTCTCAGTCCATGAGATGTTGTCCGAGATGTTGTCCGAGAATGCTCATGCAGGATGAAAAAAACACAAATTGCATGTATATAAAAATATAAATAAGACATGCACATTACTATGCAAAGTACCACATTCCAGTCCAGCCCAGTCCATCATTTTGATGCCAAAAAAGTTAAACTTACCCGGGCTCTGCATTTTCTAAGGGTAAACCACAGCCTGGAGTCAGAAATCAGAAATGGTAAACAGCTGTCTTTAAATGGTGAGTTTTTTATTGTAGAAATACCTTTCGGTCTAATGTACATAACTATGTGCCACATGTAGTAAATGTAAAACCTAGCAATACAAAATGTAGGTATGCATGGATAAACAAAATTCTTTGTTAATTACATATCCCATTCTTTCCAATTTGCAAACTTCTTTATTTGTTTTAGTCTTTAGTCTGACCTGGAAGTTTTGCAATGATGGAGCACTTGTTTAGTTTTGTGTATCAGACTTCAGAGGTTCAGCTATAAAGAGATATTCTCCAATACATATGTAACTTTTCATCAGTGGTCATTTTCTGTCCAGGGTCTGCTCTTACCTGATACACTGACGTGTTAAATTCTTCTGAAGGATGATTAATTGTGTGGTCTGTAATATAATTGTGCTTCTGTATGGTGGACCTATTCAGAAGGTGAAGCTCAGAATGCGAACAGTGAATGAAAGTATAATAGGGGATTTCTAACATGGAGATGGAGTATATTTTATATTTTTAGATCATTTAAAGAACGAGACGAGTCCACGCGCTGTTTTGGACTTTCCCTGGCTAAGAGTCCTGGAGAGATTGGTGACAAACAAACGTCTCTGGCACTTTCTGACCTCATTATCAAAGAACGTTGTCAAACCCATGACTAATAAAAACCATGTGCTTGGGAGATTTGTACCTCAGATCTGTTCAATATGACACCAGAATCCCACCACTGATCCCATTTCAGAATTGGAACAACAAGACGATATTTCTAATGAGCAGTCTGACTTTGATTTTCCACATCCAGTAAGTCCAGAAAGCTGTTTTGGGTCTGTTTTGTGTCACTGGCTTCAGCAATGTTAAATGAGTGCAAGAAACAATAGTTTGGTTTGAGTGTAAAGATCTGTTAAAGACTGTCGCTTTTGCTTAATGGGATTTGGTTGCACTTTCTTTTAAGATTAACTGCCAGCGTTCCATTGAGCACAGCTGTGTCCACTGTCTTGACACTTAAACTTTTTTACTCACCACACAGTGGAAGAATGGATTTTTCTTTTTAGTTGTCTAGCTGACACACTTACACTCAGAAATGCCGAATTTAAACAGTGCCTTGCACTGGCTTTACAAGTAAAGATATAGAATGAACTGTTTCTTAAATGGTTTTGGTTCATTTCCTTCCTTAAGTATGTTCTCTAAGTCTCAGTTGAACCTCTTAAGTGGCGAATATCTTTAGTAGTTTATATATATATATATATATATATATATATATATATATATAGGCTGTTATTTGTTATGTAGCCGTGGTTGTATCACTTATCTTTCCACAGATCTCCAAAAACAACATCTTCATTCACCTTTGACCCACAAAGAGGGATTGTTTTCCACTTTGCACTTTATGTGCCATGTCTCGTGAAGACATTGCAGTTCCTTTTCCCCCCTGGTGGCAGCAGGTGCATCAGCACCTGACAGCGTTTCTGCTGGGAATGTTGACTCAGATGTGTTTCTGTACCAGAGCATTATGGGCGAATCATCTCTGTGTCAGAGGTCAGCATGGATGGACACTGGAAACCTCAGGAGTCTCTGGAGAAGAATGGCATGGGGAGGTCACATGACATTCTCCTGCTGTGTGTTCCGCCCCACAGTTTCATTACCCGTCCGCTCCATCCGGTTGACCAAACAGAAAACATAAACCTGGGAATAATAGTTACTTCGCCACTTAAGCCCATTTCCCACATGGATTGTTCTATCAGGGAAAAAAAGAAAGGATTTCTGAAAATGGGTTTATTATATTATCTGTAGCGTTTTAATAGATTTCCTGTGTTACAAGATATCACCTGTATGATTTTACCAGTAGGGAAATGTTGTCTTACCTGCTACTTCAAACACAATACAATACAAGCCCTTAATATCATTATATACCTTAAAAGTTTACTCTTACTCTTCAGGGCAAACGCAGAGTCATAGAGAAGAAAAGGTTCTGTTCTCTGTAGAGTGGAAGTGTTCTCTCTCCCCCTCTTTCTCTTTCTTTTTCTCTTTAATGCCTTTCCTTCTCTCTCTCTCTCTCTCTCTCTCTCTCTCTCTCTCTTTATTTAGCTGTAATAATTCTTCTCTGAGTTTGCCCAGATGCTGTGTGCTGTGTCTTTTGAAGTCTGGCTGATGTAATCTCTCAGTGTGTATTAAACCCATGTTAGGTAGATCAAACTGACGGAGCTTTTCTCCTCTAACAAAAACCTCAGCAGGTCAGCTGGGACACGGCATCTACTGCCCATTTCTCCGTGTGTGATCTGCCCTGCGGTCTGTGTGTGTATGCATGTGTTTGTTTTCAAACATTTTCATGACAAAACTGTGAATTTATGGTAAAAATTGAGAAAAGAGGAGGTACCTACAGTGCTTTTTACAAAAACTCTGAAACTTTAACAGCAAACCTTTGATATCTCTGGTTGTAAGATTAGCATTTGGGGTTAGATTTAGGAAATTAGTATTTAAAAGAAATATTTACATACCATGTAATACATATGGAACTGAAATTATACGACAAAACTTATATGAATGATATATGTGACAAAAAAGTATCCAGACAGCCCCTCCGTTTAGTGAATTCTGCTACTTTAAGATATTCAGTTGCACACACACAGCTTATGTAAACGTCAAAGAAAAGCACAGGCAGCTATGCCTACAGCAAAGCATCGAACACGAGTAATGTAACTGCATTCTCTGGAGTGATGGAGCTCCATTCAAAACAATTAGGATGATTTAGAGGGCCGTTTGTCTGCCATAAGTAACATTTCAACATCAGTACCTGTCTTCAGTAGTGCTTATTTTCTCTCGTCTAGTTTAAATCCATTCCAGCAGAGTACAGACCTTTTCTGCAGCAGTGGGAGGTAGTCTTGATTAATATCACTGATTTCAGAAGAAACACATGTATGTTCAAACTTTTGGACATATAGCATATGTATGTATGTAATGTGTCGGACATAAATAGGGCCTTATGTCCTGAAAAGGTATAAAAACAAAGGGGTGTGTGTCAGAAAGTGTCCCATGGCTTTGGTTCACAGTGATTTGTATGTGCTGCAGAAGATGGAGATTTCTTTAGTGTGAGTGGTGGGAAAGATCCATAGGCTTTGTATTGAAGGGCTATAGCAGTGAAAGCATGGCCGTGCTGAAGCATCCACAGCCTCAGGCAGAGAAGGAGGCTCCATCCAGGCTTTTTCTTCTCCCGCAACGAAAGGAATGTGGCGGAGGACAAAAATGTGACTTTGACTGAGTGAAGGAAGGGGAAGGTTGTTTGTTGAATGTTGAGGGGCGGACATCTAAAAAGAAGGAAGGCTGGCTTTAAGGGCGAGTTTTGAAAGAAGAAAGGAAGAGATGAGAGGGAGGAGAAAAAGAGAAAAAAAGAGTGTGCCCATGTGATTGTGGCTCTCTAGAGACCGAAAAGATGATGAATATTCATGAAGTGGGCTCAAGTTGGCTTTGATGGTATGGTGAAGAGCACTCATTCTGTCTATAGAATCTGTAAGGATGTGTGTGTGTGTGTGTGTGTGTGTGTCAGGGCATGTGCTTATAACAACAGATGATGAGCAGACCTCCCCAGTGTCAGCTGTAAATAATGATTTGAGCTTTTAGCTGAAAGTACCATAGCAAATTGTCTATGATGCATTAACAGGGATGTGTAATCCGTAGCCATTTTTTAACCTCTAACCTTGTCCATCAACACAGTGGCTAAGTTATGGCATCCACTATGTACCGGACAACTGCAGACTGCAGTCCATCCTTTGCCCAACAATAAGATCTATTCTACCTCCAAAATCAATGCTCCGTTTCAGGCCACAGGACCCCTGTTGACCCCTGTTGACCCTGTTGGTAATGGACCATTCTCATTGACATTAACATGGTAGCGGCAAGTTACCAGAGATGTTGACTTAGGTCACATGACTCAAGTGAATTTAACGATTTGAGACTCATATTTATATTTCACATAAAAGTCATATTTCAGCTGTATGACCCCAGAGTCAAAGGGAAAGAAACATTCATTTTAATATGTTAGTGACTGCACCGTTCTTTTTTCATATATCCTTTTTTTGTTACTATGGTAACACTTATTTTTTACATTTTATTTCAATAGAAAAGTGAGAGAAATGTGAATATTAAAGTTATTACATAACTGCCCATTTCAAAAACTGAAATGCATTTTGTGTATATTTGTGTGTCTGTGTGTATTACAGAGCTGCAGACAACGCAGGGCTTCGAGTTCTACACACTGTCAGAGAAGGCAATGGATTACAGGATTCTGTTTATGGATGAGGATCAAGACCGCATGTACGTGGGCTGCAAAGACCACGTCCTCTCCATGGACATCAACAACATCACTCACGGAACGCAGAAGGTCATTCTTTAGCTGAAGAAATGTCCCCCAGGATCAATAAAACTCTCCGATACCGAGTCTGAGTCTGATTAAGTCTTGAGTTCATTGCCAAGATATTCATGAAGCTATTTTCAGAGCATTGTTCATGCACATTTTTAAGACTTTCAGTATCGTAATTTCTGTACTTTTATTTAATTTACATAAACGCCCAGGCCACGGATTAGAATCCTGCCGCTTGTAGCATTGTCCTGCTGATGTAGCCGTCCTCTGTTCATTTCTAAAACGGAACCAAATTCATTTTGTGCCGCTTTCCCCCACAGAAGATGATGTTCTTTGTTGTCGGGTTAGGGTTAGGGTTAGGGTTAAGGTTAGGGTTAGGGTTAGGTTAGTACCGTGACAATTTTCCTGCCCTTGGTGTGAAACAAACATCTGAATTGGATACACATGTAGAACAAGTACATAAAAAGCAGCAGTGTATCTGGCAGTCTAATTATTCTCGCAGGTTTTTAGACTGTGTGATGTGCTATTAGAGTGCTAATTGTTGGGTAAGATGTTGACAAATGCAGACAGAGATGTGTTTATGTTTATCCCTGGGGGGGCTGAGAGAGGTCCATTAGTGCAGTAATTGCTGAAAAATACTCTCAGCAGAGCCCTTATTTAAAACTCTTTAATAAAATGGCTGCATAATGTGCTATTGACAAAGTTTAGAAGCTTTAAGGTCACCTACGTTCTTCGACCATTCCCAGCACAGAAGTAACACTGACATGGCAGTGGCAGTGTCGTGTGTGAGGCACTGGCATATCTGTCACCAATATTGGGGAGAGGGGGGTTGGGGGCAGGTTGTTGTATACACATCTTTGTCTCTGCTAAGTGGAAAGTGGTCTCCTTCAGAGGGGCTACTGTTTACAACTGCACCGGCAAGGAGGAGCTACAGGAAAGGGGTTTCTAATAAAGTGGCCAGCCAATCATACACATTACAGGTTTATGCAAAATTATCCTTTTAACGCTCAAAATAGCTCAAACGTGTTATTTGTGTCGTGTCTTTTCATGCCATTTTTAATATCTGCTCTTTCCTCTTATAGATATTCTGGCCAGCATCCAACTCCAAGATTGAAGACTGTCAGATGGCTGGCAAAGACCCGACCGTAAGCAAGAGTCCTGATACCTTTTAACATGTAATTTCTCCATCTCTGAATAGTTCTGCCACTACATCACACTTACACTTTGCGAGCTTACGCTTAACTGTAATGATGCCTGTCTCTCTGACTCCATGTAGAGCACAGATTTATGGAAGGGTTACTCAGTAAGAAAAACTTTAAATATGTACAACATTCATATAGTGGGTAATAAATAGCCATCCCCACACACACCCCTCGTTGGTGACAGCCCACTGCTTTACTTGAATGGGTTAAATCCAGAGAAACAATTTCACATTGTGGTGTGTTTTCCTGTGGTGTGTTCACGTGTGGCTATGAAGGTTAATATGTAAATAAATACATTGAATTGAATTTAGCTAGTACTAAATACACTACAATATGGACAAAAGTTTTGGGACGCCTGACTATTGCACATTGCATTCAAACGTCCGTGCTGCATGTCAAGTCATGTCTTTATGTCGCTTGCTTTGGGCAGTGGGGGTTACTGAATAATTTGCTGGGCAATCCAAAATTGTACATGAAAACTTCACAATTATTACTGTATCATTCATTGTAATTACTGAATGATATGTAGCAGAAATTGGAACAACTATTCTTCATGTGGAATCATTCATCATAAGGAAGGAGTTAGGGAATAATACACAGAGGAAACTGAATGACATTTAGTAAGAATTGAATAGAAAGACCACAGTCATAAATGAATGATTTAGTAAAATGTCAGATTTACATAATTTTCACCTTCACAATATATCTATTTGGATCAATAAGTATTTGGACACTGATGTAATGCTTATAAGTTTCTGTCTGTAAAATTAAAATTTAAATAAAGCAATCAAGATGTGATGAAAGTATGGACTTTAACACAGGAGGGTTTCAATTAGTTGCATTAAGCTTTCAAGCATATTTCCTCCAGGGTAAAATGTAAATGGAGATGTAACTGACAAGCAGTTTCCTGGCCGGATGAGGCCCCTTCCCTCATTATCCCATGACAAATTAATTCGATAAAATGACTGGAGTTTGTTCAAAGCACTAAATTTGCAATTGGTAGCTTTACACTGGAACTCTTCATGGTCAGAGCTAGTGAAGGAGGCCATCATCATGCTGAATAGATAAAATGAACCAGTCAGGAAGACACCTAGACCTTTTGGGGTGCCTAAATAAACAGTTTGGTACCTTCTTACAAAGATGCTCAGCAATACTGTACTGTGGTGCATTCACGAATGACAGAATGGTCACTTACCCTTAGAAGCAGGATTACTTTTAAAGTGTATATGGCAATACACTCTTCTAAGAATCAGACAAATGCTGTAGAACTGTCCAGTGCAATGACCCAAAATATATAAAAACTTAATGGACCATGTTCTCAAATTGTCCTGGGATTCAAACCCACAGCCTTCTGGTTACAGGCCAACTCCCTAACAACCAGTCCAGACAGCTGCCCCACAATGGACTGCAAAGGATTCTATTTATTTATTTTATTTATATTTTATTAAATTGCGTTTGAAAATCTGACCATGTACCATGTATTTCCTGTGAACCGTTACCAAATGCAAATTCAGTGCCCTGAATCAACCCCAAACCTTTTATCTGCTTAATTTGTCATAGAATAATAAGGGAACAGGTCACACCTGACCATGGAACAGCGTGTCAGTCACATCTCCAATTACATTTCACCCTCTGAAAATGGAGGGAGTCTTTGAAAAATGGCTGTAATTTCTGAAAGCTTACTGTAATAGCCTACCTTTTTTACCACCATATATTAAAGCTAAAATTATATACTCCCATCACGCCTTGATTGCGTAATTTCAAACCTGCTGTGGTGGTATACCAAGAGAAAATGACAAAAATTGCATCAAAGACCAGATACTATTGGGCCTAGCTATACATGTGGGGGAGGGAGTGGAACATTGTGTACATTTTATACCTATGGACCTAACTATAGGTCAAGTCAAGTCCAAATTTCTTCCTTTTAAGAAACGCAAGCTATTCCTTTAAGAGGTTTAAATAGTGGTTTGAGTGTGAGAGTGTGTTTGAGACATGCATGTTCATGTGTGTCACTTCTATCCCTGTGTTTGCAGTAGGAGGCTGTGATCCTCTGACATTAATTATGTGTGTTAC
Source organism: Ladigesia roloffi (assembly GCA_037577295.1). Classification (NCBI taxonomy): domain Eukaryota; kingdom Metazoa; phylum Chordata; class Actinopteri; order Characiformes; family Alestidae; genus Ladigesia; species Ladigesia roloffi. Next base: position 24,408,852 of record JBBKCR010000122.1, on the reverse strand, counting down.
AGTAATGCACTACATAGTGGAGAGCAACCACTCTCAGTCCTTCTCAGAAACACACAGCACTAAATCTCAAACACCAAATGCACTGCAAAACACTCCAGCTCACACACTGAAACACACATGCACACTACCATTTCAGATCACTTTGTTAGGAATGTCATGATGCTATCAGTATTCAGCAAACATAACCTTGTTGCTGACATTAAAGTCAGCTAAATCAAGATTAATATCAGAATTTGACTTTGTTTCGAAGGAATTTGCTATAATATGGACATACCATTCATGCCCTAGCCCCAGTTTGGATATTAATCTCTAACACAGCCTGATTTATACATTGTCTGAAACGATACGTTTACATACATTAGGCACGCGGTGAGATTAGCCCTGCTCATGAAGTCATTAGTAGTGTTTCTGACTGAAGTCCTTTTTGATTGAGCCAGGATTTGGGGAGAACAGTTGGAACAAAGATTATTTACATATATGAGTCCTAAAGACACAGCAATTAAAACAACCTGATAGTTTTAAGGGATGAACAGAGCTGGGAAAATGGCCATATAGAATTGAATTGCAACATTTTTGGCAGATAAACCAGTATAAACAAAGGCAAAAAGCTTTAACTGAGAAAACAACTGTAAAAAATACATAAATATGCCGTACACACATCATACCAAGAGTTACAGTAAAGATCAGGAGGATCAACTGATTGTGCAGTGCTTATTCAGGATAGTAGGTATACAACATGGATCCATATCTGACCTGTCTAGTTTTGATCAGCTGTAACAATTCTATGCTGGTTGTGCTCACAAATATTTAGAAAGAATTATAAAAAGTGAGAGAGTACATTTCAGCAATCACTCACAATCCTGGCACTGCCATAGTATCTCCCGTCTGCATTTAAGATATGCATTGCAATAAATGCCATTAGTTCAGGGAGGGCCATGAACCACTGAACATGCTCAGATTGCTGTGCATGTTGAATAGCTCTGGAAGCTCTGAAGGCGGCTCGAGATACTTTTCCTGGCCTTAGCCGTTAGCTCTCCATCTGCAGCGTATGCTTCTATTGGGGTGAAAGGGAGACACATCCCCACCTGTTCTTCATGCCACACTGTGCCATCTTTCGAATGTCTCTGTTCGGTCAGTCCCCAAACGAGCTCTCTTTAGGTCTCCTCATCTGCATTGTGAACAAATTCAAATTGTGAGCAATGGGGAAGTCAAATAATACCACAAATCATACAACTGAAGCAGAAAAATGTCTTGCACTTCAGATGGCAGTGAATGTCTGCCAAGGCGCACAAACAAAAACGTGGAAAATATAAAAAAGGCAGAGTAGATATTTCTGTCACTCCGCTCTGCTTTTTTGGTATTTTCCACTTACTTGTTTGAAATGAAATAAGAAATAATGGAAGGAAATAAAACGTACAGGCTGGTTGGAATGGGTGGAGAAAAGTGTCAGGTGTGATGTGTGACAAAAGGGTTTCAGCGAGAATGAAAGGAAAGGTGTA
>JBBKCR010000122.1:24342782-24357973 GCA_037577295.1 Ladigesia roloffi | reverse complement strand
ACATCGCCCCTATATATATAATCAGCCTAGCTTCCAACATAGCCCCTATATATATATAATCAGCATAGCTTCCAACATAGCCCCTATGTATATATAATCAGCCTAGCTTCCAACATAGCCCCTATATATATAATCAGCATGGCTTCAAACATAGCCCCTATATATATAATCAGCATAGCTTCAAACATAGCCCATATATATATATATATATATAATCAGCATAGCTTTAAGCATAGCCCCTATATATGATTAATAGACCATATTTTAAAATATAGCATAGCCCAGTTTAATGCACAGTACAGTGAACAGGACATATTTGTAAATCATGAACAATATAAAGAGGCCATTTTCATAACACTTGGACACAGCACAGCACACAGTGTGTAATTGTTCTCTGCATGTCACCCATTCACCCAAGACAAGCAGTGACCAGCCCCCAGTGGTGCAGCACCCGGGGAGCAGTGTGTTTGGACAGTACTTGCTCAAGCGTAACTCAATTGGATTTGAAACCCCCATCCTTCCAATCACAGGGGCAGCTCCCTAATCACTGCCAGTAACGAATAGAGCACAGTTTCTAAACAGAACAAAATAGCGAACTAGTACATAATATACAGGTTTGAAAGGGTGCACTACACACCTATTAAATCCTCTGAAAGTTGAAGTGAATATCATTATCTCATTACAATGGCAACTGTCAGTGGGTGGGATATATTAGGCAGCAGGTGAACTAACACTTCTTGGAAAAAGACCGAACGTAAGGATGTGAGAGAACTTTGACGAGGTACAAATTGTGATGCCTAGACAAGTTGGTTAAGGCATCCCCAAAGCTGCAGGTCCCGTGGGGTGTTTACCTTGTGCAGTTGTTAGCACCTACCATAAGTGATCCATGGAAGGACAAAAGATAACCAGGGCGAATGGTCCATGAGCATCCGAGGCTTGCTGACGCACATGGAATTTGAAGGTAAACCCATCTGGTCTGATTCTGTGAGAGACTGTGCAGCTGCAGACTGGTAAGAGAGCCCATGCTGAAGCCTGTCCACCTCTAAAGCACCTACAATGGGCATGTGTGGGAAGAATGTTGCATGATCTGTCAGGTAATCATTTGTGTGCTTGTCGCTTACCTAAGGAAGAGACAATGTTCCGCTTGGACACTCCGGTTCCTTGCATTCATGTGTGTTTGACAAGTAACACCTACCTAAATATTTTTGCAGATGAAATGCATTACTTCTTGGCAACTGCATTCCCTAATGACTGTATAATGCTCCCTGCCACACTACAAATATTATTTAGGAATGATTTGAGGAACGTAATATAGAGTTCAAGACCATAACAGATCTCAGGATCTCAATCTGATCCAGCATCTGTGGGATGTGCTGGACAAACCAGTCCAATGTATGGAGGACCCACCTCACAAATGACAGAGTTTAGAGGATCTGCAGCTAAAGTCTTGATGCCAGAAAACTAAACACCTCTTCTAAAGTCTTGTGGAGTCCCTGTTATGGTGGCATGAGGGGAATCCTCACAATATTATGAAGGTTGTTTTAATGCTATGTCTGGTTGATGTATAGACTAAACACATAAGTCAAAATAATGCACTTCATAGTAAATATGGCAGTTTCAGGCCAAATTAGGGCAGTTTTAAACCGCATGGTGAATACAGTATAGAATTGAAAAAAAAAGCTTTAAATAAATCACTCTATAATTAATAAAACATGGTCTCGGACACAACCCAGAAAAGTGCATTGCATTGTGAATAAGGCATTGTTTCTAATATTGTCATTATGTCGTATTCTAAACTCGTTTCAAAATGAGTCTCATCATGTCTGTGTACCTCACTGTGTTGATGCGTTCACTGGCGTTATAGTGCTGCATTACCTGGAGATGGCTATTGATTCTGCTGCCTCTGAGAGTGTGACCTTTTACAAAACACACACACCTTTTGTTGTTTGCACCTTTCACGCAGGTTCCTTTCATGGTAACATCCCTGCCTTTGATATGTGGGACCAAGAACAGGTGCCACTAAGCTTTTTTTTAATACAATTTTTCCGTAAGCTTATTTTTTCCTTTCTCTTACTGACACACACACACATACACCCAGTCGTACGTGCGCACACACCAGAGGAACAAAGCTTTGTGATAACGGAGCGAATCCATTTCAATCCGCTCCATTGATTTGAATGTGAATGCACTCTGATTGTAGGTGCTGCAGAAATGACAAAATGTGAATTTGCATTTGCAGCTCAAAGAGGATTAATGGCTTGGCGGCGTGCTTTGTTCTGAAATGTCAGCACAGTCGGAAAGTTTGCTGTTGTTTGGCTTGTTATGATTATACATTCACCCGGTCAGGGTTTTCTTTTTTGTTCCAGTGTCTCAGAGATCACAGGTTGTTTCTGTCTGATGCACAAATGCAGCATTCCTTGCATCATCCACGGAAATGTTATATGCCAGAAACCAGCATTTTGACTGAATTGAAAGCCTTTCTAGGGACAAATCTATATTTTTGTCTCTAGTAACAAACACACACACATACACACACCCACCTACACACGTATATTCGTTCAGTTTCCAAAAATTATTAATGGTACCATGAAATACACGTATAAACCTAAACATACACAGTGAGATTAGAAAGAGTGCCAGATTTGCCAACATTATGGATGCATTATAGAAGCCACAATGACAGGCATAATTAGACAGAGGTGCATTACCATACAAAAGAATTTATTGTCAGCAGTAAAATCTCTACACTGCTCTGCTCAAAACACAGAGGATATTTTCTCCTGTTTAGAAAAGAAAGCGCTTACGTCAAAACACAGTATGGAAAGAAAGACTGGGACCGCATGATGGAACAGCATGATGAAACACACAGGGTTGAGAGGAACTTTTGGATAGCCTGTCCCACAGACTAAATTACCTGTTCAGGATTTTGATTCCACTCAAAAAGGAAAAAATAATAATAATAAAAAAAAAATGCTGTCTGTTCTAGTTTTGATTTTTGTGAGATTGCTTGGGGCACTGTTGGCAAGATTGAAGGTTTTATTGGCCTGCTGCAGGAATGAAGGTTCTTTTCAGAGTGAACAAGAGATTATTTATTTATTTATTTATTTATTTGTAGCCAGGAATGTTGCACACTTTTTCTTTATTTCCACCTGTCTGTGTTCGTTATTACCGAGGGAAAAACAAAAAAAACGAAACCATCGGCGTCGGCTCTTGTGATCCGTCTCCATAGCAACCATGGTACGGCAACAGCGTTCCCTGTCCATGGAGACCGGACGTGTCTCTTATGTCTTCACCGACTGACCGATGCTCAGCCTTTTCCTCTGTACTGACCACTGAACATACTTACACACTGATTATTTTCCACTCAATATTTATACTGGATTTCCGAAGACAGGCCTCAGGTCAGCATGACTAAGAGAAAGCATTGAAATGACCCAGACCAAGACACAAAAAAACACTTGGTATGCAGTACACAATAACTCCAAATACCACACAATGCCAACGCCGGCACCATCCAGATCCTGCCTTCTATGGCTTGTAGAAAGAGAACAAACGTCTTTTGTGCACCTTCCGTTGTCCTTCCATACGAACCGGTATAGCCACTACACTGATTGTCATGATGAATGACTTTGTGCTTTATCTAAATTTGCGATTAACATACTGTTGAGTTGAGCTGAGGTTTCGTTCGGAAAAGATCATAGCGAACAGATTTTAACCTGAGTTTCCAAAGGACTCAGTGAAGGGCAAACTTTCAGAACAACTTGAAGAAATGACTTTCATGCATGAAACGAGAGGGGAGGGAGGGGCTACTCTGAAAAGAAAGAAGAAATGTCTGTAGAGATGTACACCACCATGCAATACTCAATAACGATTTTTCCGCTCGCACTAAGACATTTTCGACCCGTCCCACGTCTTTCCTTGCCAGCTTCTATCATGACCGTCTCCGTCTTCTTCAGGGGGGGAAAAAAGGCTTGATTTTACAGACGATCAGGGTCCAAAAAAGTTTTTTTTTTTTAAATTCCTCTTATCTCCTCCCAATGTTATTGGCCTATAAATGTTTGATAGAGATTCCATGCTAACAGATAATATGCGAGGTGCTTTGTTAGCCGTTGGGTGATTTCCTCAGCCACTGGTAGAACTGCTGTTTATAGAGGTTGTGCCACTTTACGTTGGCCTGAACGATCTCCACAGCTCGAGCAAAGGCAGACGCGGCCCCTCCGCCACTCGTCTCTATGAAATCCTTCAGCTGCAGAAGAAGACAGAAGAAAGGGAGAATGTTGGGTTATTTCGCAAGATCCTCACAGCAATGACAAGACAAGTTTATTCACAATTTAGACTTTTTTGGGACAAACTAGAAAAAAGGTTGATTGTCAATGTGATTTACATACATTGTTACCCTTTACATTTCGTGATGAACGTACCAACAGAAATGATACACACATAATTCTAACAATAACTTATTATATTAACGTAAGTCTAGAACATGTTAGCTTCTTTTATACGGTTATCTTTATGGAAAGGAATGATATGCAATTTCATAAAAACTTAAAAATCTAAAAAAACAACTGGATTTTAAAAAATCTGGGTTTGAGGCTGGCTTCAATCCAATTGGTACACTCCTACCTTGTCTGTGTTGTAGAGACTACGTCTTCTTAACTAATGAGTGTTGTGTATTTTTAGCCTATCTACAGCTCCAGCTTACTCCTCTAACTAAGCCAAACAGGAGCAGAATACAAAACCATGCATTTACATGCAAATGACTGACATGTAATTTAGTAGATAACAATGCTACCTATGGGACTGAGGCTGGGGAGTATTATTTGAAGTAAACAGAAATGTAGAACTGTTGGGGTTTTTTTACAGAAAAGAAAGGAAATGTCAGTTTCTTTGAATATTTTGCCTTCAAAAAGCACAGCTTCCCTCTCCTGCCAATAAGTAACAAAGAGGTTTAAAATGAACTGACAGTAAATAACATGTCACCACCACAGGCTACACACTGTATAGAGCAGAGCTTCTCCGCTTATGCTCATCTACCACCAGCCACACAAACTTCCGCAATAATATCTATCTGACCGAACATTTTAAGTTCAGATAACATTCTTTTACTATTATACTTGTCTAATGCCAGGCGGAAAAGAGGAAAGATGCAAAGTGAGGTGTGGCTAAATCCATATACATATACATTCTTGCTGTGTTTAGCCCCTGGCACAATTTGTTCAAAGATTCCTCTGACCTTTAAGTTGTAGGTGCTCATTATCTGCTCCTGCATAACGTAGCTTTAGTTATTCACTTATGGAACCAAACTCAAGATGCTGCTTTTTAACCAGTTATCCATGAACAGATGAATTCCATTTAGATTAACCTGTACTTGCACTAGAAATTTTATTAAATGTCTATATAACATAACAAGCTTTAGCAGCTGAAAAAAGGCCACATAGCATTTTCATTGTGGCACACATGAGGATAAGCCCTAGTTTAAAGAAATAAATGCATGGTAACTTTAACCCTCAGTTATCTGAATTATTGGTAATATTAACAAAAGCATGGTTTCATTTTATATTTCTACTTGTACCTCATATCTCACTGAAAGATGTGGGTCTCATTGAAAGTGTATGTTCTAAAGCTCCTTCCCATACCACAGTGATATGTGCAAGTAGAAAGGAAAATGTTTACATATCATTCGAAATTCATTAATAATTATACATTGTTGTTGTGTGTACAGTCTCGATTAGCAGAAAGGAAAAAAAACTATCCTGTACATTTGGCCATTTTAGCATTTCTTGACATCAAAACGAAGAAAATGTCAGACTTAAACCTATCAATGAAGAGATTAAATCAAATATAATGAATAAAGGTAGGTAAATAATTATATAATTGTGTCATTACGAGCAAATGTTCTAATTCCTGTATTTGTTATTTTGAAATGGATTCTTCCCTGTAGGCACATTCAAAACTAGTGCACCAGTAATAAAACCCATATCCTTATCCTGCTTGTAACATCACTGGAAACCTCAAAGCTTTTTCCCACCTTTCTTTAGTGCCAAAAGCATAAAGAGGCCATAAAGTGGTCCTCCAGCAGTTCATTGTCAATGACAAAATGCTAATGTGCTATTTAAGAAAAACAGTAGACTGGAAAAGGAAAAGCTGCGTCTTGGTGGAAGTCAGAGACAGGCATCAGCATTCAGGGCCCCTCAGGGAGGAAGGCTGAATGCATTTGAATACATGAATATACAGGCCGTTTTGGCAATGGGGTTAATCGTTTGTGAGTAAGTAAATGACAGAATTATAATAAGTAAACACAATTTTGGAGTTGCCTCTAATTCATGGTCACCTGGGGTTTGATTTTTGTTTTTTTTTAAGGGAAGAAACATTCGTGTCCATTTTTAAAGTAATTCCCTACAAATTCAGCAGGCTTCAGGGAGAAACCAACACAGCCGAGACTAGCAATTATACCAGCACAGACACTGAAGCATAAATACTTCAGTTCTGGACTAAAGCTAGGAATTCCTAATCATGTTTCATTTAAACGCTTGCACTGTTTCAGGGCTTTTGAGTTGTGGTTTAAAGAACTCCAGTGCAAAACTTCTCTGGCAAGAAGGAAAGCGTCCTCGTTTCGCTAGACGTGAAGCATGACCTGAATGTAGTTAGCCAGGCTGTGTTCTGCGTTATCATTTTTCATTATTATTACATTTCGGCAATTAACATTGAAGACAACACTCAAAAAAATGAACAAGAAGGTTGTGCCCTTTACTTATTTTATTTATATTCAGTTTACTTACAATTGTGTTTGTTGACTTGAAATGTTTGTTTTTCTATTAAGGTCCACATAACTAAGTCTCAACTTTGTTTTCAAGTTACATAATTACATTTTGTGGAAGCTGTTGACAAGAAAAAATTAATTAAAGTCAAGTTTTCATTTTTTTGAGTGAATGTTGAATAGTGCTAGATATTATTGTGAAAATTTCACTCTTTCACACTACAGTATAAAAATGATTAGTCATTCAGTCCTAACTGAGAGAGATAGAGGAACCCATAATAAATAGATTTCTGTCTGTTTAACCTTGTCACTGTACCACAATCATGCTCTTTTTTCACATTTTACCAAAATCATGCTGTTTTTGCACAGTATTCATACACATATGTATAATTGTATTATTTATTGCATTTTTTTGCAATAAATGTTACGTGTATGCACCTAGGGTCTCAGAGTAACGTAATTTCAATTCTCTGTATGTCTGGTACATTTGGCAAAATTGACAATAAAAGTTGACTTGACTTGACTTGATAAATATCAACACCAAAGCAGATCTCAGAAACATGATGAAAGTAAAGAAGATGGGTATCTTAGACATTCGCTTTCTATACGCAAGTAAGGTGCAGCTACAAGGAAAGAGGCTCCAATAGTGTGAGGAGTATTTAAAGTAGCCAGTATGGATATATACAATATTTATATGCACAAGTAGTGGAACACTGTATTAAAAACTGGAGAAAACTTAATTGGACTAGCTGAAACATGCCCACACAGGTCCTGTGTGTTATATCAGGTTAATAACGAGATGATGCATGGAGAAATGATGCATGGGTAATAAGACAGACATGGTAAAGCACAGTTTAGCGGTTTACTCCTATTTGTCCTACACAAAATGAAATGACTCCTTCTACCCACAACCCAACACACATAGTAACTGTAAGAATTCTCTGATTGATGTTTTGATTAGTATTTCAGTTCCTGTCGAACCCAGCCATTCTGAAGCATGCTCTGTCTCAAAGCTATATTAGAGCCAGACTCACCTCAGTGAGCTCAGTCTCTGTGTTGAGAAACTCCGTCACCCCGCTGATTAATTTAGAGTTCATAAATAAGGCCTCGCCGTACCTGAGCATGAGAGAAAACAAGGAGAGTCACTCTCAATAAGGCTCCACTGTTTACAAGCCATGGCGCCCCACTCCGGGGGCTGCACACACAGCAAAGCCAATAAATATTGTTCATTATGCGCTGTGTATCTCCAAACACAAACAAGAAAATCAGGATTCAGCAGTGTCGGCTTATGACTGGGAGAAACTGCATATATATTTCATAAGACACTGAGAGAGAGAGAGGGAGAGAGAGAGAGAGAGAGAGAGAGAGAGAGAGAGAGAGAGAGAGAGAGAGAGAGAGAGAGAGAGAGATATTGAAAGAGAGATTGATAGAGAGAGAGAAAGAGAAAGAGAGAGAAAGATTGATAGAGAGATTGATAGAGAGTGAGATTGATAGAGAGAGAGAGAGAGAGAGAGAGATTGATAGAGAGATTGATAGAGAGATTGATAGAGAGAGAGACTGATAGAGAAAGGGAGAGAGAGAGAGAGAGAGATTGATAGAGAGAGAAAGACTGATAGAGAGAGAGAGATGTGATAAAAGATTTATACAAAAACACACACCAGCTGATGAATAGAAGAATTATATGTGAGTTTAGAGAAACGAACCTGGAGTTTAGCATTTCCCACTTTTCCCTGAAGTACCTCCATGCTAAATTCCGTCCGTGTGGATTGCGGCCAACGTGGATGATCACATCTATCACGTCTTGATCCGGCACCAGGTCGGAACTTAGAGACAGATTGAGGAGCCTAGAAGACAAAAAACAAACAAAAATATAATCAATATTTAATGCTGTTATATCACATTAATATTGGTTAATACGATCTTCGCTGGCTCCTTTTGTGCTGTATGTTACTAGAGGTTTTTTAGGCACCTTCCCTATTTTTTCTGCATGTCTATGTAACAGTGCTGTTCTTAAGAATTAGCAGAGAAGACATCTCACCCTGGACTAGGCATGGTATGGTAACCTTGGATAAAAATATCATGGTTTTACAGTATCGCGGTATTGTAATTACTGCTCTACAATGTTGTGTTTAAATGTCTGGGTAAAAAACTCTATTTCCAACTAAACACAGTATATTTTATTTTAGGAAACATATAGAACATTTGTAACATTGAACATCAGGTAAAATAATTAAAATAAATAAGTGAATCTTCTTCAATAACCAAAATAAAGAAACAAATAAAATAAAAAAAAACAAATCCTTCCTTTGACGACACAAACAATGCACGTATCATAGGAACGTTATCACTTTTTTTTGCGGTTTCGAAACCGTGACTATTTTAAACCTTGAAACCGGTTATCGTCCCATGTCTACCCTGGACATCTTTCTCTTTGCAGCAGCAACAGTGAGATAAATCATAAAATGTCTGAAACCTGGTCAGATGAAACAAATCTTTGGCAATAAATTAGCTGGAGAAAGATGTGATGTGACTACAGTCCCACGAATACCATACACACTGTGAAGTATGGAGGTGGGATTTACCCGCTATGGAGTATGAAGCATGCATGGCCGAGCTTGCGTGGCCTCCTGACCTGAATCCCCTTGACAATTTAAGAGATTTTTAAAATTCTGACCCTTGGGGAACAAGTAAATTACAACACTGCTAAAAGTGTTTTTCATAAATTAATGTACTCAATTAACTAAATAATTAACTAAAATTGTAATCACCTGCAACAGCTTTGAAACAAAACACAAGTCCTGTTCATTCGTCGTACATTCGTTTTTTCCCCATGAATTTGTTTGTTGAGCAATTGTTTGTGCTTTTTTGTACATATTTATAAGCCCAAAGTCATTATGTGAATATTCTGTGAATATTTTAAGTGGACATATGGATTAGAACTATACCATATAACAAAAATAGTTGTTTCCTTCACTGTGATTGTCTCCATAACCGTGTTTTCATGTGACTGTTTAAAAACAGGTGGGTTTTAAAAAAGGTACCATTTATTTTCTTAAAGATTCTCAAACAGTACATTTCTTCAATGTCTGTTTATTTTTTTACTCTTGTTGAGGGTCAAATAAGAGGTTTTGATTCTGTTGTTTACCAAAAATGCAAATACAAACAAGGGATTTATAAATGTAAATGGGATTCTGTATTGATTCTTGCATCAGAACTTTGTCTGTGAACTTTAATAGGGCAATGTTCTCTCAGTCCTTTCCTATTTCCACGAAACAGTGGAAGGTCAGGTTGGCTGCTTTATTATTCAGAATCCCTGATGGCAGCTTTAAAGCAAGTTGCAGAAGAATTCTAAAGCAGCTTGGTGAATAACAGCATCATTCACTTCTGTGAGGAAATGGAGGGATTTTGAATAGCACCAGCAAGAACAAGAGCCTATTTTGTATTAGGAGCATAATACAGAATCTTTAAAAAAGAATAACCTGCGAAGACAGAATCAAACAAGGACACGTTCTCTTGTGTCAAATCGGTGCAAAATGTCAAGTGGGGATTAAGGAAGGAAATAGGAAATGAGACACTGCGGAAAAAAGACACCGCCACGGTGTGCAAGTTTTCAATTTGCAATTACATTCAGGGTAATTGCTTTGCCGTGGTCAGGACAAACCAAACGGCTCTCTTTCTCATCAATGTCTCCTTTTTTTTGGCTTTCCCCTCACTGTTCTCCATTTGAACTCCATTTGTCCTCCGGAGAACACCTGAGAGATTACTGTTAATGCTGGCAAGCTTTATATCTGTACACACAGTTCAGTTACCCTGTCCTGAACCATTACATTATTAGAAACAAACTCTATTACATCCCACACAGCATATACAACATGAGCTCATTGACACAAGCAGAGAAATTATGAGGAATGCGCAGGTTAAGACTTTCCATACACACAACATTTGTGCCAATGGAAACATTTTTATAATTGTAGTTGGTGGAACATTACTCCTGTATAGTGTAAATGCAAAAGCATTACACTTTTTCCACATTTCTGTCATTTAATGGGCATAAAAAACCCAGAAAATGTGCAGATTTGATGCTACCAAGTTAAATGTACACATAAGTAACTATGAAAGGAATACATCCCTTAAAATGCGATGTTGTTTGTAAATAGACAACAAAAAAAAAGATTTGATGGGGGTTAAGAATAGAGTATCTATTATTCAGCGCTAATAGAAAGCAGGCGCCTCTGCGATTGCTACCGTTTTCAACGCGTTTACACTTTGATTTGCCGCCACAATCAGAGGTGACATTTGTGGTGTAGGGTACTGTCAGAGGAAAACACGTGTAAAAATCCGGTATTGCAATGTGTGTGACTGCATTTCTCTGTTCAGTGACTGGCCCACAACTCAAATAAAGTTTGGCAAAGAGTTTTCGCGAAACCACGAGAGATTAGGTCTTATTCCTTTGGCTCCAGCTTGACACAAATATACCAGACTACCTGTGATACACTGTCTGAGCACCACAGCAAAAAATACAAACAAATCCCCCAAAATGGCCCTCCTCATTAGATTGCAAACAATGCTGAAGCTGCACGACAAAGACAGATAAATCTCTACTGGGGTTCTCTTTGGCTCCTTTGCTAATTTCTTACTTCAGACTTTCTCCACTCCTCTCAGTGTTTTGAGGTGGTGCTTAACATGCTGGGCCAGCAGATGCTTTGAGTCTGCAAGGAGGAGTAGAAAACAAGACAAGGTGACAAAGTTGGCCTTTTGGGATGCAAGGTAGCTATCTCTACTTTTAGCTGCACTCTGAATGAAACGCTTTATTCAGGAAGCGCCTGTAGGCCAAAGATACTTAAAGTTAACGTAGACTTTACATTTGAACAAGCATTGCTTCCCATACGCATTAACTATGATGTGTTGTGGTGTTTTTGTTTGCTTATGTTGCCTCCCCAGAGTAAAGTTTGGTCTGATTGCAGCTTTTTGGCCAAATAAGCCAGACTACACATTTGTCCTCATTGTCTGGTTCAAAATGAGCTTTCCTGAGCCTCCAAAATGACCACAGATTTCATCATGGACTGCAAATTCTGAACGCAATAACAAAAGAAATCTACCGCAATTATGCACCGTGTAATTGAGTGCTGCATTGTAGAATGAAGTGAATGAATTGTGTTGACTGCTTTGAGGTGAGTTGTTAAAACACAAGCTGTGAACATAATATAGTTTTAAAACTTTCTGTATCTAAAAGTCGTTGGCTGTGAGAGTAAAATGTTTATAGCAGACTTTCAAACACTTACAGTGAAAAAGATACTAGGTCTTTTGGACCAGTTTCAGGGCACAATCAGGGGGCAACTTGCCTGTGTGTTGTTTTAAACTTATGCAAGAGGTGAAATGTGAAGTTGATAGGGTGTGTGAAGTGTAAAATGTGCTTTTCTTCTTCATGGAAATGCATTTAAGGGAGGTCTAAGTGAAATGCGGAAGGACTGTGGAAAATAAGGGATGGAGATTTTATATGTGCTGCTGATTTGCTAATCTTTACTTATAGTATTGGCCGCATATGGCAAGAGCCTTGAGTATGTACTGAAAAAGGTTTACCATCAGAATAACACTTTTTAAACTGTCAGGATAAAATACACATATGTAAGAATACACAGCACAGAACACTGTGATATGGTCTGTGATATCATTTCACAAAACCTGTTTTTCTAACTGGATTGGATTTGCTCTCCTGAATAATGCTTTGGTGGGGAAGAATTTCATTTATTGTCTATTAGTCACTTAGCTCCATTATTTCATTGCTCCTTTTCAAATCTGACTCTCACAAGTGTTCAGTTTGCATTATAAGTGCATACTGCAGTTACATCATAGCTCATTTTGGGCTAAGTCTGCGCTCATACATGATATCATGGTGTATGTCGTGTTCAAGGCAAAAATAAATCTTAAAAAGGCAGCTCTTATTTTGTTGCTAGACTTCTGGATGTGTCATTATACTTTATGTGCTTAAAATGTGCCTAAAACTACATTTGACTTGTGGCACGTGATATAGATTATATGTTATGATATAAAATGCAAGTAAAGTCAGCTTTCTCAGTGCCGTGAAACAAGATTCATGAAAAAGTCACCAATAAAGCAGATGCACCAAATAATGCATTTATTTTATTTTGACTCTTAATAAACTAAATGCAATGTTAATAAGCAATGATCTGATTTCTGATTCTTCTGTCATGCCATGCACAACAAACATGAGGTTTTGTCCAATAGCGACAATATGTAAAGAATACTTATTTATGGTAAATGTACTGATTTATGGTGGGAAAATTATATTTTTTCAAACTATTTGCTAACAAGTAAAGGTAAATCCAACCTAACAGTTGGGATGATGATCAAGCTGCTTGTTTGGATAGCCAACAGCATCACAATACACATCTACAACAACATTTACTTTGAACATTTACTTTGAAGATATTGAGAATAAAGATCAAACTCTCTTCTCTGTCTGGAATTCAGGTGATTTTTTTATGTGTAAGACTAAACCTCAACTCTATCCCTATAGTGTATATATCCTGCACCCCCCCAACACACATCTAATCTTGCATTGGAGTCTTATATTCAGCCCCTGGTTGTGCAAGCTGTGTGAAATTCAAGTGAAGCTTAAATCAATGAAGTCCTGCTCTAGGCCGTCTCCAAGAGCAGTGGGTAGCTTAGAAAAAAAAAAAAAAGAACAGCCAGGAAACGTTTCAAATATCCTCCATTCAGAGTGTCTGCCATGTCTTAGAGGCCTTTTCAAGTTTCATGCTCTGTGCATACCACTGTGTTAATTTAAACCCTAATTTGACCAATAAAATGTTCAAGATCAACAGATATGCAACGTCTGGGTTCATATGCACAGATTTCAAAAGGGAAAATAGGACTTGCTTTGCAGTTTTCTGCCCTAAAAAATCTCCCAGGCTGAATGTCTGAGTCATTAAACCACAGCAACATCAAGCCTGTAAAATATACCAAATGATTCATGAAACTACTTGTACAAGATGCACGAAAAAAGTACAGTAAACTCAGAAAAGCTCATGTGGACCCTTGACTGCAGAAATGGTGAACCTTAAAAGAGTTAACTAAACTCAACTGCTGATACAACTCTTCCCAGGGAGGCCACATCTGCTGCCTTGGCTGTTATATCTTTGTGTTAAAAGCTTCTCGCAACGCGGCACATTCTATCTGCAGTTGCTAATGCTAATGCTGTGCACCACAACACAATGCTACAGTTTCTAATTAGCACATGAATGTTGCTAACAGATTTACAAAGCTTATACCTCCTGTTCGCCTTCCAGCTCCAGACTGACACCTCATAACAACATAACATCTCTTTGCAGTAGCTTCTGCTCCTTTTCCTGCTTTCAATTCAATCATTAACACATGGCTGTAAGGTAAGCAAAAACACTTTCAAGTTGAGCTGTCTACAACACGCAGCTATGAATGACATCACAAATGCAATAAAGTAAGGTTATTATCCTTTCCACCATTTATCCAGTACATAAGTAGGTCTACATTTTCCTGTTTTCATGCTTCAGAATGGCTTCCGTGAACACAAAATTTAATCAAGTACAGAAAATTTTTTCTGTCAAATTGTGGTGTAAAACCCCATCAAGTACTTCTTATTAGACAATTAAATTCGCCATAGGAGATACGTTTATGTTACACCATCCCATGCAGGGCAGATGCAACATAATGCGAAAAACTAGTATTCAAGCTTTCTATAGATTTGCCCAAACTGTTGTATTCTTGTTACTTTGGATGTTATATTTCCTGTAAAAATGCCTTTACCATTTGCCACAATTTTGCTGGCAGTAGTAAATACAAAATGATATGAATTTAGAAGTTGCAAACTTGTATGAACATCCATAAAATGTCAGAGAAAAGAGATTTGAAACATTGCAACACTGAGGTTGTGGAACATTTGAGGAATGAACAAAACAACTGGACAAATCTGATGAACTAAAAGGTTTGTAAACCTCCTGATGGTCTGGACATTCAGTAATGCTTGAGTTTGGTAACTGTTTGAAGAGCTTTTGCTACTAGTAGCTAAAAAATGAGATTTAAGTGAGTTTACTTTACATTATTCATGGTGTATTTAATTTTTTTAAAAATAATAATGTTCCCTCTTTGAATCCTGTAACTCTATTTAAAGACAATGGTTAAACTAGATCGTTTCCTAATATTTTGAAGAGATATCATTAGATGAGCAGATAACATTTTATTGTGTCATACTTGGCTTAATGATTAACACAAAATATATTCTTGGTGCCTTAGTGGTCATTATAAATGCTGAACATGGTGTCTATTGTAAATGTCCAACCATTCCATTATTAGTATTTTGGTACATTTACATTTACATTTACGGCATTTATCTGACGCCCTTATCCAGAGCGACGTACAACAGTGCTCAAGTAATCCA
>JBBKCR010000122.1:24315448-24328447 GCA_037577295.1 Ladigesia roloffi | reverse complement strand
CCCCCCCCCCCCCCCCCACACACACACACATTTAAGAAAAAGAAACGTCTCCTGTACAGAGATCAACGGAAATTACCTTCTTATCAAAAAATTGGCAGGCAATTAAACAGGAGGCCAACTGTAATACAAATAAGCAAACATAAACATAAATTAATAAAAACTTCAGAGATTTAAATAACATCGTCTTACTAGAAGGCATTCCTCAGGGTTCTACCCTCAGCCCGGTGTGAATGTAATCTGCCTAAGTTCTCCTGTTGTTCTGTATTCATTCAAGTGAATCATTACACTTGGGTAGCAGCTGTGGCCAAGTCGGTGCATTTTACATAACAACGAAACACTCTGCATGCCTGTTAAACCCCTGTCTGTCCCAGCATGAAACACACACAGCAGCGGTTGATGAGTCTATCCATTTCCCGATGATGAACGACAGAGTTGGGCCGCAGAATAGAAAAAAAAAAAACAACAACAAAAAAGCTGAAAGCATCTGGCTGCTTTCCTGTTCGTTTGTTGGGGGGCAGGCAGCGGAAAAGCTCGAATGAAAGCCCCACACAATGTTTTCAAAGCCATGCCATGGGTGAACTGTAAACAAACACAGTTCTTTCCCTTTTATACAGATTATACCTGGACCTCACCAAGCTCTATCAGCATTAGCAGGGAGGAAATGCAACAGGACAGGACACTGTTAGCATTTATATAATGCTCCAAATGAATTCATACTAAGCTGCTCACAATTATGGGCTATTCCCTTTGGCCTATTAGGTGGAAAGGGTGAGAGCAATGATGTGAAAAAGATGTCTAACTGGAGGCCTGCTTGTCCTGATAGAATATATGGCAGTCTGCGGGTTTAAATGTGTGTGGTTCTGGCCCATTTTTTCAGCATCCCATATTTATTTATAACTGAGCAAACAAATCAAACCGAATGTTTGTGTTTTCCACACAGAAAAGAAATGCACAACAAAATAACGTTTGATAGCTGTTCCTTGCAGTTAATCGTTATTGAGTGGATGTGTTTTGTAATTATGCAGGTATTCCATACATAGGCTCTCTGAATGGTTTTGCGAAAAATCAAATTCATGCAATTTTCCACTTATCCCAGATGTAGTTAATCAGAGTCCAAGTTTGCTTCCTTAGTTCAGAACTGGAGCTACAAAAAAACATCATTAAACAGCACTAGAACTCAATATCAATACAAAATTTTTGTATATACAGTCAAATATCTTTTATTGTATTTTGGCTTTGTGAACACCAGCCCTGGTGTTGTTGTGGTGAAGTTTTGAAGTTCACAGTAAGTCCCACAGTTCAGGCTGATGTTAATGGAAATGAAGAAATTGATTTAACAGGCCGAAACTAGCATAGTGTATTTTATGCTATCTGGGTGATTAGCTCGTTCTAGTGTCTTGTTCTTACATTGTATCTCCAGTTCTAAAGGTAAGAAGAAGATTGTAGATACTAAATATTTATTGCTAGACTTGTGGGCTCTGATTAATTTACACCTTTAAAGAGTTAACTGAAAATCTTATTTTTAAGTCAAGGTTTTGCAAAAAGTGTGATTGTCACAAGAACCCTTCACTAGAATCTATGGATACACACTTGTTATTATTACAAACTCTTGGTGTATAATTGCAGACTGATTTCCATAAATTGCTGCACAGCTCATCAATCCCATCACTTCTTTCATGATTGGTCAATGTGTGACCATAGAAATGAAATTGTCCAGATTATTTTTAGTACTAGATTATTTCAGAACAGTAGTAATGACATGGCAGTGTGTGTGGTGCTGTTATGAATGTGTCTGTCATTGCAAGAGTGAACCTGGTCCACTACGTTCAAAATTAATTGGTTAAAAACCCACAGCAACAGCCTGAAACTCAATTTTTTTGGCACCCACAGGCTGGATCAAGGTCTCTAAATCTGGTTCTCCAGCATAGTAGCTCCCATGAAAGCTCCCCCACCCAAAACCACTCACTAAGTCTGAGATGAGGTGAATCACGTCTGAGAAATCACCAGGGGTGCCAAGCATGAATTTGAATTACTAGTTTATTTATTTTATAGTTTGTAGTAGTAATAAGATGCCATGAACAAATCCACAAAGACACAGAGTGTGAATGATATCTGGCTGTGCCAGATTGTATCAAAGGTTCCCATAACATGTGGTTGAATAATCTGTGACACCCACAAGCAAATTCTTTTCAGCTGGCGCTGTCCAAGGTGCTGAAGCAAACGTGTTTTAGTGCGCCCCCTCAGGACCTAGATTTTGGACCGAAAAAATGCTGGAGGGAGGAGCACTCTAACAGGTCACACTGGTAGCTAGCATGAAGTAGAATAGACCACACTATATACAGCCTTGGACTCTCACCATCCTCCACTCTTAGCTGGAATGTAGGTTCCAGCCCTGAGGACTCTTTCTGTTCCTGAGCTGGACGCCGACCCAAGCACATTCCAGTACATCCCTGACCCTACTCTTGCACTTTTCTTGGTAAATCTGTACCCCCTTCCCGCAGTGGTGGTGGTCGACATTTCCTCATCTCTACACTAGGTGGCGCTACACACATAACTCTCTATTGTTCCCAATGGAATTTTAGATACTTAACAAGCCATACGGTCTGAGGGCTAAAGCAAATTTACAAATGTGTACAACATTAACCTGCAGGAGAAATATTTAACCTTGTGGGCTGGCGATTTAGGGCTGATGGGCTAGAAGATGGTTACCAGAAACTAAATCTCTAACTGTGCTCCGGCAACAGAGGTATTTTTAATATGGTGGCTGATATATGTAAAGTAGTTGGGAACTATTGTTTGAATTGCCTGAACACATGGCAATGCCATATGCATAAATCCCAGTAATGTGACACTCTAAACACACTGTTTTGCCAGGGCACATCATCGAGTCTGGGAATCCTCATAGCAAGCTCAATCCTAGACTTTATTTGGAGGAAACACACTCCCTGTTTCCTTCACGCTTTCCTCTTTCTCTTCCCAGCAGCTGTAGCTTTAACAGTAGCTCAACCGGAACCTGTAGGAGACTGGAGCTAATGATTGAGCTCTGCTGGAGCTGCTCAGCACGCATGTAGTGGTAGAAGGTAGAGAGAGAGAGAGAGAGAGAGAGAGAGAGAGAGAGAGAGAGACAGATGAACAGAGGGATGTGTCTCCGCACTCCTCCGATTCCCCATTATCTTTTAGCTCAGCGTGCAACTGGCAGCTTCGCCGTAGGCTTTGTTGCAACTGTAGCGCCAGCCAGTGATTTTCTTCAACTACCCCTTCCCACAGGCTAGAAGAAAGAAGGACCAAGCAGAGCCGCTTCCAGTAGCACCCATCCACTGCTCAGCTCAATGTTAGCTGCTAAAAACCCACCTGGCCAGGTTGAAGACGTCGTCAATCAGACCCGCCCGGTTGCCCACAGAGATGATCTGCAGAGAAAACAAAGAGAACCAAAATTTAAAGTGTGTGTTTAGCAAAAAATCTCATTTGAACAATTATATCCCAAAATATAATCAGCCAAAATGTCAGAAGTTTGCCTTTTCAGATTCACACAGGGTTGAATTGTTAAGTTACCTTTAATAGCCTTGCTTATATGATTTGTGACATTGCATGCATCTACCGTACAGATGACTCGGGTGACTGCCCAGAAAAAGCAGTAACCTGAATGTCTAAAAAACTCTTCAAAAGATTGATGCCAAATGTACATACAATATATGGGCATAAGTACTGGGGATGCCTGACCATTACACCAACAGGTATTTTAATGCTATTGCACGCAAATACATAAACTTAGAGTTAAAAAGCTAGTCTCTTTTTGCAGCTATAACAGATTCTAATCTTATTAGAAGTAAAGGGCTTAAGCCAAACTCTGAAAAACATGTGTCCCAATACTTTTGTTCATGTAGTGCATGTATTCTGCGACATCCGATGGAATATTTCTGGAAACATGCAACTATCATAATTATACTTTCTAACATAATTTGTCAATAGTAAATTAAATATATTCTATAAAGTTTGAAAAAGAAATACAAAAATGATTATGGGGAGGGGGGGGGGGGTAGGACACAATACTATAGAAACATTAAAGAACAAATTATTAACACCAAATTCAGCTTTTGAACTCATCTACACAAAGCCTTAAGAAATACACTTTGTATTTGGTTTCATTTGACATAATACTTTTTTGGCAAAATACAATCTTTGATTTGACAGGCTGGAAAGCATAGCTGTCAGACACTGATTTTTTATATTTTTATAAAAATATTTCACCATTACATAATTACCATTTCTTAATCCCAAGAAAACATATCTAAAGTCTGTCTCATCATATAAATGTATTCTACCTTCCTGGTATTCTTAGTGAATTTGATAATCATACCAGCAGGCATTTTTTTCCAAGGATTTCACCAGTTTATTTTCAGCTGAAAGAAAAGCCAGGTTTCACAGTCGCTACTGTCCCATGGTATTGCGTGTGTAAATTTTCAGATATTTCAGACATGAAGAGATTCTTTCCACACCGGCTAAGGTCACAATTGCTGCAATGAAACACACTTTTAAGCCTCTGACATAACTTTGTCAAGACAAAGTCAAGACCATTCTTGAAAAATGCAATGAGGTTACAATGATTTTCTTTAACACTATGGAAATCCTTACCCGAGTATAGAAGCCACAGCTCTGCCTTTAATCTGCTAGCTACACATCTGGTGACTGGATCCATCTCGCACAGGAGTTAGCAAGTGGCTACGGGAGTATTAGGCAAAAAGTAGCTAACTAGCTTCCAGTTTGGTGTTAGCGATCGCTAGCAAGCAGTCAAGCTAACAAACTAATACCCTCCCTTTTGTGCACTCGTAGACAAATAATAAAATATAAAATAAAAATTATAATAAAAACTAGTAAATAATACGTTATGTGTTTAGTTTTGTTTGAAGCTTAAGTCTCACACTCAAGGTAGCTATCCAATACATAAAATACAACGAAATGAATTATTTCAAAGGCAGTGTAACATGTTTCACTGTAATTCTCTGTTTCACATTTTTGTAATGCTATTGAGGGGCTTAAATTAGGAGAGCAGCCTTATATTTATGAACACTGATTGGTTTCACACCAATAATAACATTGAAAAAAATATATTTTTCTTTGTTAAACATTGTTTCACCTGTAGTCTTATAAAAGCCTACACTGACCCAAACTGCCAAAAATACTTTAAAATAGCACTTTAAATTTCCATAATGCCATTAATTAAGTTATGGTAGCAGCTAATAAGACAACAAAAGAGTACTTATAACACTTATTATAAAGTACATTTCTTCATTAACAATTGCTGTGTAGTCTCCTTCATCTACCAGATCTTTTTGTAGATTCAAACTATTACCAAAATGAAAAAGTTCTTGAGGTGACTGAAAAGGCCCAAATACATTTTCTATTCTATCCATGCTGGGGAGCTATTTTAACACCTTGATAGGGGTCGAGGTGAGTGTGTGATGTGATGTAAGCATGATGGTAACATGATTTAGATAATTAGCCAATTAAGGTAGACAAGCTGCCATTACTTATTAGTTACCGTAGCCCAATTGTCTTAACAAATAAACTACATATGGGTAAGGGGGGCACTGTAAATCTGAATTGAGGCTGACAGCGGTGCATAGCAAGAAGGCAGGAGAGAAAAACAATGAGTGAATGGTGGAAAAATGAACTGGGGTCCAAAAGGAGCAATAGAAGATGATGTGGTGAATTCCGGAAAATTGAAAAATGAGCAATGAGAGGTTGAAAGAGAAGGGCAGCTCACTGCAGAGATCCTAGCAAGTAAATGTGGGTAAAATGAATGGCTTCATACCGTGGGGTTGGTCATGAGCTGCTGTATTAGGAGTCTCCAGTTGTGGAGGTCATAGTTCACCCTGAAGTAGCCCGTCTGATTGATGTTGCCCAGCAACCACGTCTCCTCGTCTATGTGACCCACTCGGTGCATCTCTGTAAATAACGAGGAAAAGGAGTGAGGGGGAGAATATTTAATGGTACGACTGACAGCGCATTAGAATTTCTGCATTGTCATTCCATTAGAAGTCACACACACATACAAACACACATACACAAACACTTAGCACTCTTCAGTCCAGGTTTAGGGATAAATGGATGGGGTCACGTGGTGACAGTCGCTCCAGTGAAGCTAATGGGAATGCCTATAGACAATCAGGGTTTTTATGGTGGAAATTGTGCCCTGACTACAGTCACTTCTAATGAATCTACTCTATCGTTCATCCATTACAGAGAGGTGAATGACGGGACATAAGATGAAATGTCACATAACATAATGGCTCATTCACAGGAATGAATAAGACTGCCCCCTGACAATGATGTGCTAGACGCTAAAGCATTCATATCCATAAACGCATTAATAATCAATTCTCAATGCGTGGTGTGACACAGTGAGCATTTATTGGTCTCATTTTTCTTCATTTTATCTTCTGATGAAATGTTATCTGACAAGTGCTTGTGTAATCATATATGTGCATTATGTTTGTGGTATCTACAGAAAGGGCAGAAGTAAAGGCAATTCATTTGTCACATCAAGAGAAAGAAAAGTACTAGTTTCCAAGAACAGGCCAATTTCCTAAATCTGCTGATTTTTTCCCCTGAGGTCAAATTATACATAATTAATTTGTGTGTGATCCATTTCCAGTCTCGCTAATTGTGAGGTATAAAGTTTCCACAGAATTAGGCATACCATTTTAGCTGTATTTAAGAGTAAAAATCTAAATTATTTTTGGTTTGACCTGCTGTCCATTTTAAAAACAATCCTTGCCAGAGCACTCCTTATGATGTCCATGGGATTGGCTGGATCAAAACTGCTGTCTGCTGAATAGATGGATACGCAGTATGCAAATGTGATTTTTGTGACAGCGTAAGATATAAATGGTGAATTTTTATATATATCAAGAAAATGCAGATTGGATTTCTAAGTGTGTAAGAGTCCATATCATTTTCCCTCCCATTTTACTGCTAAAATAACTAAATAAAAGTCTTCTTAAGGTTTACTTTCACAGTTACTCTCCAGCTACTAATGTGTGGAATTTTTATCAAATGCAAGTTCAGGGCAGAATTGTTGCATTGTAGAAGTTTCTGGTACCCTGACCAGTATTTTGTCCTTAACACAAATGTTTACATTTATTATTGTTATTGTGCTAGCCGTTCAATTTATACTACATAATTATAAAGTGGCACAGCAAAGCACACAGTGTGAACAGTGTGAAATTTTTCTCTACATTTAACCCATTTACCAAATGAAAGAGTGGGCAGCCACCAATGAGGGGCACCTGGGGAGCAAATTGTGCCTTGCTCTAGGGTACCTCAGAGATGAAACTAGCATTCCGGGCATTTGATCCCATGACTTTCTGATCTCAGGGCAAACTCCTTAACTACTGGTGGATAATAAGGTCATCACATAAATAATTAATTACATAAATGATTTTGTTATTTTAGTAATATTTTGGTAAAGGCACTCAGTGCTTACATATTTCCAGGTGAAGAGGGCATTTCACAGTTTTGTCTTTGTATTGACTTGTAAAGAAACTTGGAACATGCTATATAACAAATTATTATTAGTGGTAATAGCATTGGTAATAACAGTAGCAGCATTTGGAATAGAAGTATAATAGAAGTTGTAATAGTAGTGGCAGTAATAGTAGTGGTGGCAATAGTAGCAGTAGAAGTAGTACTAACAGCAGTACTAGCAGTAGTAGTAGCAATAGCAGTAGCAGTAGTAGCAGTGTAAGCATAAGCAGGATATGTTGTATTAGTAATAGCAGTAGTAATAGCTGTAGTAGTAGTAGTAGTAGTAGTAGCAGTCACAGTAGCAGTAACTGTTGCATTAGTAGCAGTAGTAGTAGTGGCAATAATAGCTGTAATAGCAATAGTAGTAGCAGTAGTATCAGTGACAGTAGCAGTAGCAGTAATAGCAATAACAATAGCAAAAGTAGCAGTAGCATTTTCAGTAGCAGTAGTTGTAGCAATGGAGGTAGCAAAAGTAGGAGTCATAGTAGCAGTAGCAGGAGCTGTAGTAGTAGTAGCAGTTGTAGTAGAAGCAGTAATAGCTGTAATAGCAATAGCAGTAGCAATAGTAGCAGTGGCAGTAGCAGTAGCATGTAGAAGCAGCGGCAGTATTAGCAATAACAGTAGCAAAAGTAGCAGTAGCATTTTCAGTAGCAGTAGTAGTAGCAATGGAGGTAGCAAAAGTAGCAGTCATAGTAGCAGTAGCAGTAGCTGTAGTAGTAGTAGCAGTTGTAGTTGAAGCAGTAATAGCTGTAATAGCAATAGCAGTAGCAGTAGCAATAGTAGCAGTGGCAGTAGCAGTAGCAGTTACAGTATCAGAAGAAGAAGCAATGGAAGTAGCAAAAGTAGCAGTAGAAGTAGCAGAAGTAACAGTATCAGTAGTAGAAGTAATAGCAGTAAGAGTGGGAGACATAACAGTATCAGTAGCAACAGTGGTGCCAATTTTTAAGACAGTAGTAGAAGCAAAAGTAGTAATGCATTAAAATGAAAGCTGGTCCTATTTTTCTATAGTAAATATATGATACATTTGTCTCACTCTAGCAGGGAAGGATTTATTTGGTTACGCTAAAGCTCCTGTTAGTTTTTCCATGCAAATGTGTGCTTGTGCCATTATTTTATATTAAATCAAAGCATTGACTCAGGCTTTTTCAGGGATAACAAATGTGCTGGCTGAGTGATTCAGACCGCATGGTGGACTCTCGTTTCACATCTCCAGCCATCCAGACAGTATCTAGCCTACCAGCGGGCAGATTGGTGGAGTCAAGCCTGGGAAATAATGCATATAAATGGAGCATCTCTCCTGGATCCCCTACAGCTTCGCTTTTGCGCCTAATAGTCATTGTTCCCAGTTCACTGTGTGAGAATAGCGGGGCCAGTTAAACGGTGACACACAGCGGAGACCTTTTCAGCTGTGAACTACAGAGAGCAAGTCGAAGGCTAGATTGAATTCAGCCTTTTAGAATGTAACTGGCCCCAAATGATGCGGTTCTAGCCACGGATCATCTGTCTCTCTCTCTGTCTCTCTCGCTCCCTCCGCTCCCAGGGGAGAAGAGGAATGGAATGGGATTAAAGAGAATGATGGCAGACATAGGGCTATTCCCCGCGTAGCAACCGTGTAGAATAAAAATGCATTTTTGAAAAAAATGCATCAACAAAAGGAGCTTGCGAGTCCCAGATCGGACCATTTAGGAGATGTAGCGGCAGCAACACAAATGAAACAAACCTGTGAAAAATTTATATTTCTGACATATATTGTATTTGTTTTCAAGAAAACAAGA
Source organism: Ladigesia roloffi (assembly GCA_037577295.1). Lineage (NCBI taxonomy): Eukaryota > Metazoa > Chordata > Actinopteri > Characiformes > Alestidae > Ladigesia > Ladigesia roloffi. The sequence goes on along the minus strand of JBBKCR010000122.1, from coordinate 24,319,145 downwards.
CAATATATTTGTACGCTGAACCATTGCAAGTTATTGCTAGCAATAAAATGGCTGCTATTTTAAATTGGAGTGCATTTTGGAAAGAGAAGAGTTTAGCATGTACATTAATTATGTAATACAGTCATGGACTGGCATACCATTCACTCATGAGTTCAAACAGTCAATATGTGAAAGCCAAGCTGTAAAAACAACCGGTTTTGAATTGGTTGTGTTTGTGATGTCATAACGAATAACACATGGATCACACATTAGGTTTACTCTGTCCTTTCTTAAAGAAGAGATTAACATATTTTAATCTTCAAGGCAAAACAATAAATCCAGGCTGTTAGAGGGATCAAATGAGGTTTAAAATGTCAAAATGGGTTTTTGGTCCACAAACCAAGCAACATTGATTTATATATCGAAATCAAGGATAAACATGCACACTCAAATCTGTACATATTTAATTACAGAATAAATCAAATATTATTGTAATTCTATTTGTAATTACCTCTATATGTAATTATGCATTTCGATATGGTTGATATGTGTGTTTTGTATAGATGTTATTACATTTAAATACTCACGCAAAAAAAAGAGTTAAAGGTACAATATGTTCAGAGTAGTAGCACCTTTTACACTACAACTGTTCTGCTCAGAGACATTAGCAGCTGGGGGATCAGACTTTATTCCCTTGAGGGGACACTCATGTCAGTTCTGGAGGGGAACAGAGATGGATCCTTGCTGCACAATAACAGTGATAGTATCCCCACTCTGAGTTTGACAGTAACATGGAAATACAAGAGAGAATCAGATATATCTCCACTGTTTTAGTGTGTGTCTGTCAGAGATGTTCACTAGTCATTTTCTCCAAGTCCAAGTCAAGTCTCAAGTCTTTGAGTGGCAGTATCAAGACAAGCCTCAAGTCTTTAGTCCCAAGTCCAAGTCTCAAGTCTTTAATCCCAAGTCCAAGTCAAGTCTCAAGTCTCAAATGACTGAAATAAATGTACTCTAATTAGATACAACCTAAAATAATACTGCATTGCTGTAAGTTTTAGATTGTACTATATCATCTATTAGACAGTAACAGAACTGTTTAGAAGAGGCACTTCAGGGGGTTATTTCAATGTGAAGAAATATCATGAAAGCTTTGAGCTTGATAAATGTATTTTGAAACAGCATCAAATGACAAGATACATTATGTACCAAATGTCCTACTGCTAATCATAGTGCCATGGCACTAAATAAGCAATTGCCTGCTAAGAACAACTGCAAATAATGAGGAAAATCACAAAATAAAGCAATTACAAAGCCACATTTACGGCAAATCATCTGTGGGAACAAACCTTTAAACATGATCTTTATCCTGGAAAAGGGATCTGACAGCAGAATAGTTGCATTTTAAAAACATTATGATGTTCTAAGAACAAAGCTAAGATGTATTGTAATGAGTACGTCTCCAAATCCTGGAAATATGGAGCCCGGTATTTACTGGTAAAACCAATATTAAAGCAATATAAGAGAAACAAAGCTCTAATCTACATGTAGCCTACAACTGAGGTCAAATGTGGCTCGATTAGTTTGCTAGTGGTAGATTTACCTTCCCATACATGCTGTTTCCCTTTTCCCCTGAACCACTGACCTATCCGTGTGGGTTTTGAGGTGCCTGATGAAGTTGGATGTAGTTGAGCCAGTGTTGCGCTAAAAAGTGATCATCTGCCAGAAATTGATTGCCGTCCGCAGGAGATTAACTTGCTTGATTAACTTGCTTGATATTATTCAGGGGTTATATTTGACACTTTATACAGCAAACAGACCCTTATAACTGCTAAAATACCTCAAAAGGAACATTAAAAATGATAATATGCGCTTTTCAAGCTTTCAAAAAGTGATTACAGCTTATAACTTGTGACTGTCACAGGTTATGAGCTGCAATCATGTTCTCAGTTTTAATGTTCCTTTAAAGATATTTCTGCAGTTTTAAGGGACTGTTTGCAGTATAATGTGTCGCATTTAAACCTCCTGAATGATATCTAGCCCGTAGAAACAGTATTTCAGTCACAAATTATAAGCTGTAATCACTTTTTGGCAGCTTGAAAACAAACTATCCTTGTTAATGTTCTTTTTCAAGGTATTTTAGCAGTTATAAAGGTCTGTTTGCAGTATAATGAATATTACCCTCCTAAATTATATTTAGTAAATGTATCTGGGCGCTACAGCTTTAAGCAGCTGAGCACACTCCAGCGGACACAATCAAGTTCTGGCAGACGATCACCGGCATCATTAATCCTGATGCCAAACTCTTTGCAAGTGGCCGTTCGCTTGGTAGCCGTCTGAGTGAAGGCTTTATAAAGAAATGCGATAACAAACCGCTCATGTGAAGTTGCAGTCGACATCAGTGTTGATTTGAAATCTGTGGCTGCACACATGTGTGACGTTGCGCGTATTACCAGGGAGGGAAAATCAGTCTGCTGCAGTCTTCAAATAAAGCTTTGGAAACACTGAAATGAAGGAAATAAATAATTCCATGAAATGAACCTTGTTTACAAGTTATGACTCACGAGTCACGACACCCAAGTCCGAGTCAAGTCTCGAGTCATTAAGGGCAAGTCTCAAGTCAAGTCACAAGTCTTGGTCTGTGCGACTTAAGTGCGACTCAAGTCCAAGTCTCAGACTGGAGTCCCCATCTCTGGTGTCTATATTTCTGTGTGTTTTTGCTGCCATGGTAACTCAGGGCAGGGCTCACCTGTTTTATTAGAGACCCATATGATAGTTTCAGACGATATGTGACTCGAGTTTCCCACCGAGAGTGTCAGGGGTATCTGCCACTGGAAGCTGAAAGAGAGAGAAGAGAAATAGAGTATAAGTTAGTACAGATCAAATACCTGCAGTATGCCCCTGAAGCCCATGTCAAGGGCTAAAATGTAGCACTGTTACTATTTTTGCACCCTTGATGTAAACTCAATTCAATTGCAGTCTTATAATTCATTTATTAATCTTTAGATTATTGCTCATGTATTTTAATACCTACTAAATTCAGTTCTTGCTTACAATAAACAACAATATCACGATCTCAAAAGGCAAGTTCGGTAGATATGAGAAAAAGAAAGTGAAGTGTTTATTAGACCATTTAAGGTGGTCACAAATGCAAGTTGTTGCTCTTTACAAATACAAATTCCCTGTTACAAACATGTTTTAGCTTATAAGTTACATATTCTCTGTAAAGAGTTCCCTACAGAAGGACAGCAAAGGCAGAATATCAATCTCAGTGCATTCTTTCAGTGGAAACCAGAGGACATCTCTCATTGGCAGGCAATATAACTCAATTAAAAACACACAAGATGGCTACTAACCCCTGAGGAGCCACTAGCATCACATCTGAATGAAGTATGATCTCATCTACACACAAGCTGTAAAACATCCCCCTTTCACACACATTCACTCACAAACACACATTGGCACACAAACCAACATCAACACAGACACACAGATACACACACGTTTGCTCGCTGAGTTTGCATCATTTAGTGTTCCTCTCAATTGTCATGCTCTCTATCACCACCCAGCAATAATTCAATTCTTCCCTGTGTGTGTACCGGTGTCCATGTGTGTATATATGTCAAACATATCTGCTCAAACTGTCTCTCTCTCACACACACACACACACACACACACACACACACACACACACACACACACACACACACACACACACACA
>JBBKCR010000122.1:24278028-24297329 GCA_037577295.1 Ladigesia roloffi | reverse complement strand
AAAGTCACCTTCGACTTGGATGCCCTGGGGGTAAGCAAATAAACATCAAATTTTCATTTTTGGGTGAACTATTGCTTTAAGAAAATAATTATTTAATAAAAATGTAATAAAAATATTAATAGCTTGGGAAGTTCTGAAAAAGAATTGATTGCACATGAATAGAATTATGTTACATCAACACTATTATTGCCCAAAGAAGCAACCTTAAAGATAACAATTGTGTTGATGTAACATATCCTATTTATGTGCAACCTTGACACATTTTATCAGTGCGTGTTAGAGATGGTGATCTAAAACGCAAAGTATAGGGAGATGGAGCAATGCTGAGAAACACGCCTTAATGTTAATGATGCTTTCAGCACAATCCCTGGAGCTCCAATCACAGTTGGTGCCTCAGACGACATAACACATAGCGTCACATTCTCTCAGGTCACATACCATATGGTGGCTCTATGTGACTGCCACTCACAGGTTCTTCACATTACGCTGTAACTTAGCACAATATCTATCCAACATCACAGTGTATTAAATCTCACACTGTTAAATTAATATTTCCCCTGGTGTTATTGTCTTTTTGGTAGTTAAATGCAGCTTCATAATTCTTTACATCTGAATTAAATCGAGATTTTTATCAACATATCTGATGACATAAAAGGTAAAAGATGGTGTTGTACACACATTAGCTTAATCCAATTTTAAACATCTTCTCTTCTGCTTACAAACACAAATATGTTAAATGTTTGAAAGGATGTTATTCATGTACTATGAATGATTGATATCACTTTAAAATAGGCTTATATTTTAGGCAGCAATAAATACAACTTTGAAGGGTTTAGGGTGGGTGGTTATTAGAAAGTAGCTTTGGTATGAAATATTCTTTTCTGTTTATCACAAGCAATGTTCTGAAAGATTAATGATGTTCTCGTAAAGCACAGGAACTTATTAATTGCTCTAAGTGATGTTCATTGTTGTGTCATATTTTCAAAGAAAACTGCCCTAACCTTCTACCGAGTAAAAGTGCACCAGGAATGAATGATTCAAACCAAAGTTGCTAGCGAGAGAATGCTAAAGTGCCTTTAGTCCTGAGAGGAATATTCAGCAGTTGATTTATATGTATTCGTAACATTTTCACTTGCACATAGCACTCAGACAGGTGACTCAATGATAAACAGAATGTTTACTTCCAAAATCAAATTCATTGCTGGGGACAGAATGGTTGGACAGGATTGTCAAGGTCTATGTTGTCTAGTCAAATGTATTCTGATGATGATTTATTTGAAATCATGATGCCTGTGAGTAGCTTCTATTTCATAACAACACACGGACAATAATTAGGTTAATAAGCTAAATAGTGCCCGGGAGTGCCTTAGTGGATTACTGAGATTAGGGTGTTATCTATTAAGAAAATAATTATCCGTGTAAAAATGACCTTTTTACATATATTTTCAAAATATTTCAAAATAGGAATAGAAACCATTTATATTTTCAACCTTTCTGATGAGTTTTATCTAAATAGGTCAAGTGAGTGAACAAAAGATACACAGGCATGAGGCTCCCATAAAGGCTTTTACATAATTTAGCAGACAATTTTATCCAAAGCGACTTCCATTCACTAACTACAGGGGGCAGTCTCCCTGGAGCAACTTGGGTTTAAGGGTCTTGCTCAAGAACCCAGTGGTGGTGTGCTGAAGGTAGGATTCAAACCCATGACCTCTTGAGCCAGAGGCAAGTATCCAACCCTCTAGGCCGCCACCAACCTTTTGGATCATGAATGTGAATTGCATGTTTACATATGCATGTCTGCCTCAAATGTTTAATGACTAATTTAGCAAAACAAAGACAATCAACCACATGCATAGAAAGTGTTTCACTGCTGTATTAGGGGCAGTTTGAGGACATTCAGCATGGCTCCTTGCCTCACCAAATTCTGTGTATGAGAAGACCTTTTAAGTGTAATTCTAGTGATGTAGGAGAGTAGCTTATTTATTTATATATTCATTTTTCAAAACAGCAGCAAGTAATGCCATGCAATCATCACTTCAGATATGCAAAAGGCTTCAGCTGTTCACCCTTTACTTTTTAAAAAGTCATCATCAAAATATGCTTGTTTTTTATTCATTTATGTACTGTATGTGATGGGGCAATACAAACAAACACGGTTACATGATAATACAATAGACATCGTGTATGCAGGGCTTCTAGACAAAGTTAATTTGCAGACCTTGACCCTGTTTAGAATTTTAAAACAGAGATAAAACAAACAAGACTACATGAAAAATAAATATGGGTTCTTTCTGTTCTTTATTCTATCAGAAGTTCTCAGAATAAAAACTGACATCAGTTAGGCATAACATGCAGTATATCTATGACTCTCACTATGTGAGGTTCTAAATGGCACCTTATTTATTAATTAGCTTCTCTGTATTTTTCTTGTTTGCTGGCCAGGTGTAATATTCTATGCTACACCCACAGCTTTCTTTGTGCCAGAACCACCTCCATGCTGATTGGATCCAACGTCTATTTTAGTAGATCAGGAAACTCATTTACATTTTAAATACTTTCATGTAATCATGAATAGAAAAAAGACAAAAACAACACTGATGGTGTTTATCGCTCACAAACGCATCACCATCACCACGGTGATTGCTCAAGTAAGCAGCGCTGAGCCAAACCACTGGCTCGTGACACTGATGTATGGACTACTCATTTGTTGGGTTGTTTAGTTTTGGAAAAGTCATGTCTGAGAGAATGGCTGATGCCTGAGAGCCTCTTTCACACAGCTTTAAGCTCTAATATCTAATATAAGATTTATATATGTTAATAAATCTTAACCCTGATCTGAGTATCTGAAGCCCCTATTTTCTGGACCTCCCTTCTCCCCATTGACCTGCCATATCCATCACTGCTCAGTATTAGGACTGCTCATCATTTACAAACTAAACCCTGAATAAAAAAAAATGGATTCAACAGCAGTATACTTAATCAAATGCCAAGTTTTCAGAGTCTCTATCCTAATTGTCTTGATAAGAACAATCAGGAATTTCCATTGAAAGAGATCAGCACAGTGCTACAAATTCTGTCTTGATCTGTTTAGTTTCTTTCAGATTCTCTCTCTTCAATTTCTTGGCAGAATAAGAGACAGCTGCTCTTAAAAGCTTGCATCAGAAGAGAAATGTGTCCCAGACTAGTTGCCCTATTTGGAAAAGTGCAGTATGTGATGGTACTGGCAGATAATTTTGGTCAAAGCACAGAAAATGATGTTGCAGGCTTAGACACTATTAGAGCAGAGGCACAGTATGGAATGGTTAGTGTCGACGATACGGAAATGGCCCTTTTTCAGCTGTGATGGAGCGTGGTGGTTTGGACCAAAGTACAAATTGTGATAATATAGGCAGTTTGAAGCAATTTTTGGCAAGGTGCAGTGAATGAAGAATGATGAATGAATGATGTAAACCATAGTTAGGCATTGGGCAGTATATGGTATATCTTTTGGCAGGTTTCTAGATGCATTGGAGCGTGAATCTTTTCTTGCCATAGTTTGTGATGCAAGGTCAGTACCACTGCTAAAGCATAATAAATGGTGATTCAGCCCAGTCTTGATTGATTTTTTTATCAGGCTGAAGTTTTCTTAGTAAGGACTTTGTGAAGGATGGTGCAGGCAGGAGGGTGAGGTTGTCAAGGGTGCACTATGTAATGCTACTCTATAAAAAGGTGATTTTTCTCAGCTAGGGCATATTTAATAACAATCCAGGCCAGAGGCAAATTTTAGGAAGCATTAAATGGTAAAGGCCATAGGGAAGTATATTTTTCCCAAGTTACATTTCAATGGTGATTTTTTTTACAATGTTACACTGTTCATTGGCAAGACTTTGATGGAGTTTGTGCTGGTAAAAGCTAAGGGGTGCTTTTTTTTAACAGAGTGCTGGGTCTTATGATATAATATTATTAATTTTTGTGCCATGGTGCAGAATGGGGTTGCACAGGCCAAGGCATTCCAATTTTGCCGATGTGCAATATGTAGTGTTGAAGTTCAAGTTGACAAAGCCCCAGAGACTTGTTTCTCCATGGTGCAGAATGTGATGATACAAGCAGGGAACCTATTTTCTGCCATGGTGCAGTCTGCGATGGTAAAGGCCAGGGGATACTCTTTTTAGCTGTGGTGTAGAATGTGATGATACTAGCAGGGTGACTTTATTTTTTAGCCAGGGCGCCGTTAGTGGGGTTGACTTTTTATATAGCATCGCATTATGGATTTGCCCCCAGTTGCCAGAGGTCCCGGGCCATCGGCTGGCGGAGTGCTGCGATTGGCAGAGACCTAACGGCCCTGCTTGTTCATCTGCCCTCCCCTAGGACCATGCAATTAAAAACAGTGATAGCCTGCAGTGTGCTGCGTGCTAGGATACACCCCCACTCCCCCGTCTCTTCTCACTCTGTCTCTCTCAATCCATCTCTCCCTCGTTCCATCTCCATACCTCCATTTCTCTTCATAAGCATGACAAGATGCCCTACAGCACATCCCTCTTACTTACCCTCCCCCTCCACCCATCTCTTTCTTCATGCTGTTTCTCTGCCTTTCTTTCTCCACAGTTCTCTGTCTTTCTTTCTTCCTCTCCCACTTAACTCTGCCTCTTTCCCCACCTATCGCTTATTTCTTTTTCTTCACCTTATTTCCCCCTGCCCTCTTTCACTTTCCACGCTTTCTTTTCTCTCTCCAATGTATATGTGCCCTTCTCTCCCTCTCTCTTCAATGTTCCTCCTCTCTTTCACTGTTTAATCCTTCCCTTTTCGCTCTTTTTCCCTCTGGCTGTCACTCGCTCCCAGGACACCGTTACATCACCACACAGCGGAGAGCAACAGATGAGGCCTGACTGTCTGACGCTGCTGTGGGAATACCTGATTGATTCTGCTTATATGAGCACACACACAAACACACACGCGCACACACACACACACACACACACACACACACACACAAATACACACCCAAACTCACACACATACACACACACCACCAGCGCAAACACATTCACATTCAATCTCACATGTATATGGTAAACTGCATACTTACATTTACTGTGTTAGTCTTTGATCTTAAACTAATTAATTTGAAAGATTATTAAGTGACTGTATAGTGATTGATTATATAGCGATTAACCCTTTAATGCGCAAGCTATTGGAACCCCCTATAACGCACAACATGGGTCCCAAGTGACCCGCATTCATTTCCAATGTAATTCCAAGCATGGACATGGTTTTCTCTCTTACAACTTCTAAAAGCAATACATTTAACCCTATAATATTTTATAAGTTGAAAAATCAGGTCAGGTTTAAAGCCTAAAAAAACATTTTTTAAATCATTTTTACTTTTGTATCTTATAAATAAACATATATTTGGAATTTCTCCATTAATTTGCAGACATGGGTCTCAAGTGACCCGCATACATGTCTAATGTAATTCCAAGCTTGGATATGGTTTTCTCCCTTAAAGCTTCTAAAATCAATACTTTTCACTAAAGAGTTGATCAATAAGATAGTATTATAAAAACTATTTGTTCTTTTGTATCTTATGTATAAACATAGATTTGGAATTTTTCCATTATTTTCCAGACATAGATTGAAAGTTAACAGCATTCATTTTTAATGAATTTCAAGGAATGGACATAATTTTCTCTCTGATAACTTTTCAAATCAATCCATTTCATGTTGTAATGTTGTAAAGGTTTCTTAATTGGGTAGTATTGTAAGTGACCCAGATTTATTCCCTATGGAAATCCTGAGGAACTATGTTTCCAGTCAGTAAAACATTTAATGTGAACCACTGTTGACCATTGACTGTTGACACACATTTTAGAAGTTTACAGAGCTACTTCTGCAAAACTACATGTAAGTATTAATTTTCAGTAATAATTTTTACATAGTTATTATTGAAGATAATTGTGTATTATTGTGCACAGATACATAGATGTACAGAGATTAACATAACTTGACCGTGAGAGAGGCAAAAGCTAGGTGACTGGTCATTTGTGATTCATGTAAGCACTGAGACAGCTGTCTAAGTGCATTCTCATGTTCTCTATTCTTTATATACTCTTCACAGTTTGAAAGTTAATAATCCAGTTCTCCATTGCTCACTAAAGTTACTGGTTTAGTCAGCATTAGTATTAGAAATTATTTTTATGTTGTTGTTTGTATTAAAATGGTTCTAATAATATTCATTATTTTAGTCACAATAACTTTGAGTGTTCAACCAAGGTATTGTTTTACCAAATGTATTCCTATTCATGGAGTAGCCATAGTGGAATGAACATAATTATTGCAGTTTGTTAAAAGATGAAAATATAATGATACATGTTGAAATTAAATAATGAATTATAATATGATTTCAAACAATACTGCAAATAAATTCTGATTCTTAATTAATTTTAGATATGAAAAGAATGCATGTGCGCAAATATAATATAGGTGCATAAAACGTGTCATAATTCAAGGTGTAACCATAAATGAATGAAAACAACTATTGATTTTTGTAAAAAACTAAATAAGTGATGGAAACTTGGTATATTAAATGACAAAATAAATTATTTTTTAAAACTAGCTAAGAAACTAAGACTTCAACAAAACTCCATAGAAAATGAATGTGGGTCACTTGGGACCCATGTTGTGCGTTAGAGGGGTAGTGACAAAAATTGTTTTTTATTTAAAAAGGTTTAGAGATATAAATGAAAAAGTTTTGAAAGGAACAAAAATAAGTTAACCGAGGAATTCATAGAGTGTTGGCTCATGAAAATGAGTTATTGCAGAGATATAAATTACACTTGGGACAGATGTTGTGCATTAAAGGGTTAAATGTGAAAACACAGCTGATCTCAATTTCAGGGATAATTTCTGATACACCGTATGCAGAAGTGTCACAAAGGCTGCTGAGATAGGTAGTATTTCATCAGGAACCATGATGAAAGTGGCATCTGCACTTAGATAAAGGTAAAGACATAAATAGTGTTGAAAGCTGTGATCAAAAGCACACAAAAGAACATCTGCAAAAATGGCCCATCAATAACTACACAGAGAAGAGTATGATAGTAGAGCTGCAGGCCATAAAGCCCCCATTACAAAGATGAATGCACATTTGAGACTTCCGTGGTGTAAAGCCCAAGAGCACTGGTCGACAGAGATGTGGAAAACAGTTATCTGCTCACATGAGTCATGCTTCACCATATTCTCCACAATTCGATGAGAGCATGTGTGGCATACAACGAGAGAATGCCACAGGCCTGAATGCTTGACCTCTACAGTGAGGGGGGCCCAGAAGCTATTTTAAACTGTGTGGGCAACATTCTGGCATGGAATTACCAGCCAGTACAAATTTATTCTTATTGTTCTTGCAGATCATTCTTAAACTGCGATGACACGTTTCTATGCTCATGGGAGTTGTCTCTTTGGGACAAAGAGAGAAGGAGAGAGAGACATGGAGAGAGAGAAAGGGAGAAAGAGAGAGAGAGAGAGAGAGAGAGAGAGCGAGAGAGAGAGAGAGAGAGAGAGAGAGAGAGAGATTCAGTGAGAAACAGAAGGAAAGTGATCAAGTGAAACAGAACTAATTGCAAAGCGATTCAGAGAAACAGATAAAAAGAAAGGTATATACACAGGGATACCAAAAAGAGAAAAATTCAGATTGAGAAATAGAGAGAAAGATAGAGAGAGAAAAAGAGGTAACTGAGATCAAGTCAGAGAAAAAATGAAGGCGAACAGAGATAGTTTAAGCCATTAAGAGAAAGTGAAATTTAAATGCACAGAAAGAGAGAGAAGAGATGTGAGCATGAGAATCAGTGAAAGAGAGAAAGTGAGATTCAAGTTAATAAAAAGAGTAAGAAAATAAAGAATTGTAAAATATTTATTTACACTTTATTTGGCTTCTATTCCAGGCAGCAGCCGCCCTTTCATCCCTGCTGATTTGTCCATGCACTCGTTTGATCCCGAATGACACAGAGCACATAAAGTCCCTCACTCAGCTCTAAAATATGACCCTCAGTGACCTCTCTGTACTCTGGGAACCCCTAGTTCCAAACAAGACATCACTCATCTCCAAAAACTCCGACTTTACCACCATTCGAAACACGGTGGTCAGCAGAAATGTGACCGCAATTTGAAGTAAGTAACGGGACCATTCTTCACACCCAGATACATTGCTATGTTCACCCAAGTGTGGTCTAAAAATACAGGCTGCTGGACCAGGCTGCCCACAGAAGCAGTGGGAGAGAGTGTGGGACGGAGGAACCTCAGCCATAACTCAAACAGACATGAACCGGGCAGTCTTGGAGGAGACAGAGGAGTGAATGATCAAACCTTTCAGAAAGTAATGTCTATTTTCGTCAATGAACAAAAGCGCCAACACACTGCAGGCTAAGAGAAATGAAGGAGATGGTGCACATGCTTTGAGGAGGAAGCTGGTCTGAGAAAAAGGGAGTGAAAGGGAGGTCATTTTTTCACTCTTATAATGGCCTCCTGTTGTCCATCAGCTTCCACTGTAAACAGAAAATCTGTAGCAATAGCAGCTAGCAGCCCACCTTCCACCTCTTTTAGCGTCATGATGTTGTAAACTAGCCAATTTCATATAGCTGTAATCACAGAGAGAATGAAACAAGCATAGACAGTTCACTGGAGCTCATTACAGCTCTGCCTGGGCTGTAATTTTATGGGGTTTTTGCAGCCTAGTGCCAATCAGCCACCATCCAATTTGGCCTCTCAGTTGTAAACACAGCCTCATCCACAGTGCCTCAATGGCTCTAACTAGTTATTTGGAGTGTACAGGAAGTGCTAACATGATATTGCATGATAAGGTAGAGAAAGTTGTTCATAAAATAATTTCCAACATCCTCTTTTAACCTTGATGTTTTTCATTAAGCCAAGATGCTAAGTGGCTAACAAACCCTCTCAAATAAAAGGCAGATCTGTTGGACCTCACATCAACTGGGTTTCAAACAAACTTTGAGATAAATTCTGACAAATTAAATGACTCAAATGGTGTTTTGGATTCCTCATGTCATTCCCCTGACAAACTTTTTTTGAAAATGAACCTTGCTTCGATAGATCTGATAATAACATCTGAATCAATTCGCCTTAATTAGATTTATACATATAAGGACTCAAACCCTTACTTATAAAGTCTGAATCTCAAGCTAGACTCCATCAAATGTATCAACTAATTAGCTTGATTGGAGAATTAAGATGATGGGAAAATTTTGTTGTTCACTTTATAAGTCAAATATCCCATTTTTTTGTGATTTAACCTTGATGCTCAACTGAGAGTAAGATCATTTACTAACAAAAGCTCTTAAATTAGAGGCAGCACCTTACATCTACTCTGCTTCAATCATAACCTTGAGCTAAGCTCCATCAATTTTAATGATTTTTGTGTTGTCTGGAGCATTAACATGGATGAAGTGTTATTTTCATGTTTGATTTTAACTACCATCCCCTTCTTTTTGTAATTAATCTTTGATGCTACGTTTTAAGAAGTTCTGTACCCACACATTCCCCAAAACATCTATTGATAGAGAGCTTTAACAAGACAAAGTACTTTAGTTCTCAATGCTACTCTGCTTTCTTACTCAGCTCTATTTATTAATTTAGTTATTTTTTTTCATACTAATTATTTGTAACCTTGGCACCAGACATGGATTACACCTAGACTCAGAACAAATTGCCTTGCCGGTGGTGAATCATGTTTGGGAATTGTTTCTAGTCTGGGCTTCGGCTTAATCCGGCTCTGGGCATGTATCAGAAAAAGTTATAGATTGTTAGTATGATAATATCATAATTTTTCACACATACAAGCTACAAATAGGGTTTATATTACTGTAAACAGTGGTTCTGTCTTTCAATGGTAGCATACTAAAAATCCTCCAAAAGAGGAATGACCTTTGGGCTGAACATACTCAGTGCCTTAATTGATTTGGACATTAATAAGGAGAAAATGTTATTCTTCATCTTTGAAGATTGCTTTTTTTTCATCATCCACCATTTGCATTTTAATTCTAATAGTAAATTTCTTGCAAATCTTCCTAAATCGATCTATTGGTGGGTCTGAAGGAACTCGTGGTTCCAGTCCTGACCTTGAGCTAGTCACCATTGCTTTTAGCAAATGTGGGTAGCGTTGCACCGATTTATGAAGAATAGCATTTCCTGTCCACATTAATACTTCATATTCATTAATACACATAAATGAGAGTGAGCGTGAATGTAAATGTGTGTCAGTGTGTGTTTCCTCACACACTTTTCTCATCTAAGCAGAATTGATCAGGATTATTAATGTGGACAGAAGGGCGTTTTTCATAAATCACGAGTAGCCCTTTAGTGATTTGTTCTCTATGCTAATCCGACAGACAGGATGCTAATTTAATAACAAAGCCTGAGAAAGAAAAGACGCATGACTTGTTGAGGTGGTAATGATACATATGTAGATTTTAGGCAGCTCGTAAATCATGCCACTATAGCTGTTTTTGTGGTTTAATGGTGTATATTTTTATTATAATATAATTGAGTAAATAAAGTGCAGGCCTATGTACAGCCTGTAGAGTTACATTGGGTAGCCCCAATGCTAATCAGTCAGACAAAGAAGTAGGTTTTGTCAGACTCACACCCACACTGTCTCCGACACAACATTGAAGCCAGACAAATTTAGCGACTCAATTGGTTGTTTGGAGTACAAGCAGCACCACACTCAGAGAGTCGCAACTCCGACAACTGCAGATTCGTGCTCAGCGCTAATCAAGCGGATGAGACACTATTCTTGACAAGACACCCCCGTAAGTAAGAGGCATATTCTACAGTACTTCACACCCACATGGTTTCAGTCACAACCTTCTCAGCACAGTTGGAGTTTCGCCGGTCCCCTGTAGACTGGCAGCAAGCTTGGCAATGTAGGCAGTCTGTCAAGAGTGAGCTGTAACAGGGGAGAAATCTGACAGCTGACAGCATTGCGAGATGATGTGAAGACACAGACGTGTCTCAGGCTTTGAGAGGGGAGGGGGAGCAAGCAGCACTGCAAACCCAGAAAACACTCGATATTTAGATTGCAGATCATCCATAAATTACCAGGGCAAACTGCAGGAAAAGCTGTGCTGAGCAAAAACACAGAAGGGTGAGGTAAAAAAAAACAAAAAACAAATAGTTTATAATTGCCACTGGCATTAAAATATATGATATATTTACTTGGCATTAAAGTGAATATTCTGAAAGTTTTTTTAACAGAGTGAATTTAGCTGATTCATTTTATTTAAGATATTACATGAGAACGAATTTAGACATTTTCCACTGTACAAAATAAAAGACACTTTAGTTCAGTAGCTGTACCTTTATACTGACCACTGAGCCAGTAATTCTGACATCAGTGACATGGTTTATAGTACAGGCCCAAGATCAGTACAAACAGGAATTAGCATGCGTATTTCAGGTCTATGAACCCTGTCCTTGCAAAGTGATTATTTTCTCTTGAGGTAGATTGACACTGGTTCACTGGTCAGCTAGTTAGGAAACTAAGCACTTAGAATTTTGGTAACATTTAACAGAATAAAACATAATTTTTTAATTTCACACATGCTTTGGTGCAATTGTTAACTCTTAGTGGGTGCATGAGTGCAGATAAGATCATTCAACTGCTGGGCTAATATACTTAGCAAGCACGGTAGCTACTACCACTGATAAAGAGGAGAAGAGTTTTTGCTTCCTTCCCAGAGTGTGTTTAAATGGAGACACTTATGGGAGAGTGTGTACACTGGACTGTGCGTTTTATTGCTTTAAGACGGGTAATAAGTTAATTTAACTAGGAAGTAACAGGCCCCTTGCCAGGCTACAGGCCTTAGAGTAGCATAAAGTGACAAAAAGGGCAATTTGAGGGTTAACTGTGGTTAATGTTGTGGTTCAATTAGCCGAAAAAATAATAATTAGAACATAATTAGAAATAGAACTGTTCCAGTTTTCTTCTATGTCCCATCTTTCAGTTTTTTGTTTAGAATAATTTTTCCAATGTAATATTTCACTCATGTGAAACTGATGTACACATTTGAACCACAACAGTTCAGTGCATCAATTTATTTTCAGCACATCACCCTAAAGGATGGCTGCTAGCTAGCTCACCGTGTGTAGTTTTAAACAACCATGCAAGCTAGTATGAGTGTGTGTGAATGACTGTAGTGTTTGCGTGTACAGGAACATAGCCATGGTGCCGTTTCAGCCCAGCGGCTTGTCTTCTCTTTGTCATAATCAATCCAATTATGGTATTACATCATGGAGTATTGACCAGTCCTCAGGAGGCCATTTTGTTCAGATTTAATCCCTATTACAGAGTGAACCACCACTGCAATTCACCACAGATTCGAAGCGTCTGGCTTCAGAAAAGTGCCAGAAAATCCAACCCCCGCCCCCCGCTTCACAACCCTTCCTACAGCATCCCTGCCAGTCAGGGGGTTTTGCTTCTGAGGCTATTTAAAGCTAGACTTACAAATACTTAGCCTTCTGTCTCTGGCACACACTGTCACATTGAAATGCCATTCAGAAATTAGCATAGACAAACAGACAGAGAGACAGACAGGCAGGCAGACAGGCCGAATCGGCAAGGAGTGAGAGAGCCTCAAAGAGCAGAGCAAGCAGGAAAGCCTTTTCATTCTGCCAACTGCAGATATTAATGAATAAAAGGCATTTAAAGAGCAAATCTCTTGTGTGGTCCCTGGAGCTCCTGCAGTCGTTCCTAAACGTGCAATCAGTGGGAGCGGCCAGCAGTCGCCTGGGTGATGAATGGGCTTCCTGTAGAGTCCTGACTAAACTCTGTGACAGCATTAGTCCCTCTGACAAATGAGACTGATCTCAGCCGCAAGCCGATCTTCTATTACTGCCTTTAATAACGACCAGCTCACGCTAAGTAAGTGAAACGTCTCGAGCTGTCGACACGCATACACAGATAGAAACATGCTTGCATCGCTCGACCATACAAAAATAGGTGAACAGAAAGAAAGTAAGAAAGAAAGAAGGACAGAAAGAAAGAAAGCATGCAAACATATTCATATCGAGGAAATTAAAACAATAAAATAAAAAAATACGATTATATATTTGTAAAAAACAACATTAAATAAAAGCTTGATTGTTTACTTTGGCAACACACATTGAAAATAATAATGCAAACAAAATTATATATTATGTATTTTCAAGGTCAAGTTTCAGGAGCATATCGCCATTCCAATTGCCTTAAATTGAATGAATGCATGAATCAATCGATCAGTTAATAATGTACAAAAAGCATGTGTGTTTACTCCAAAAAGCATTGCTTTTCCCAGCGTCACATCACAGCACACTTCAAATCGCCTAAAATAGCAAATAGCTCAGCGGATAACCTGACCTGCCTCACTCCTCATTCTATCAATACATGCTGGGTTGTGTTTCCCAATGAGGTTTGAATAATTAATGCAAGAAATGACACGCAGCGCTGCATTAGCGTGCAGCTCCATACAGCAGAAACCGATTACACACAGCTCCGCCCACGCCTTTGGTCTTGCAGCTGTTCGACTGACACACACTTGATCTCTCAGCCTTGTGTTTGAACAGTGGATTCCATGATTACCAACCACAGTGAAGCACCTATGCAGACTACAGAGTGTCTCCAACTCACTACATAGCTGAGATAAGTGGCTTTTCTACTAAAAAAAGGAATGAGAAAGGAATTTCTACTATTCTAGAGTAGAAATGGTCAGCTTTAATTTTGGAACCCTAAAATGTCTCCTAAAATGTCTTTCATTATAGATCTAAACTAAAATACATTCTAACACAGATGCACCATTAAAAGTAATAAATATTATCGATTAACCTTAACATGGTTTGATTAGATTTCTAAGCTACAGTAAGGTAGCATCATGCTTGAGCTTCTAATAAGATTGTAAAACTAGATATGTTTTAGTTAAAATATATGATGTGCATAAAATATCACATGCTATAAATAACACAAAAGGTATTTCCATTCCTCAGGCATATTTGATGGTGGGCCCTGCAAAATTTTGGAGGATCGCATTAAAGGTAGGTAGGTTGGTATGTATGTGAGGTTGATTACACTCTCTGCTCAATGTATTTTTAACATTTTGTGAACTTGCAATACATTGATTTCAAAACCAGGTTAAAGTTTGCTAGTCTTAAAACAAACACTGTTGATAGACTTCTATAATGGCATCAGACACTATTAGTCTTCAACACTTTAAACTCTGTGGATCAGATCAGGACATGTATGATAAATCCAGTGTTCAATTGATGCCCAAAGTGCGCTCAGATTTTGGACACACCAGGGCACGTTTTGTACCTGTATTTAAGTCTTGCCCACATCACGAGTCTATGACCTATTTGTTAAAGGTGAGAGATCAAAGTATATATTTTTGATTAATCAATTAATTAATCAGTCTAACTTTTTTACTATAGATCAATTATTCATTAATGATTTTATTGCAACTAAAGATTCACTCATATTAAACAAGTACTAAACCTATTTATTTTCATAAATACAGATGATAATTTGTTAGAAAGTACGAAAACTGGAACAGTTTTACGAACAGGGAACAAATATCTTGCTAGATGTTGCAGGCCTTTTAATGTCGCTTCACTGACTAAACTTTTCAACCATAAACACACAAATCATCAAATGACATTCATTCCGCTGTGTAGACTAGATTCCCAAATGCGAACCACCACTTTCACTATTGATTGTTTGTGTGTGTGTGTTTTTTTTTTTACTAAATTCATGTTCTAAAAACTGGCAGAAATTATGGTTCAGACTGGTGTGTGCACCCAACTTTTAAGTGACTGAATGTCAAAAGCCCTAGGCTGCAAGAAGAGAGGGTGGTGCAGATGCTATGATTTAATCTCTAATGCAAACACAAGAAAGGCACGAGGGCCAAAATACAAATTTAAACAGACAAAAGCTAGACAGAAGGCAGAAAATGGTGGTATTTTAGGTATTTGCATTTATTTTATTTCATTTAAATAATTACTTTTTCAGAATGAATTTATTCAAATTCCTTAAAATCAGCATACATCTGAAATTTAATAAGTTAAAACAAATGAGATTTGGATCAAGCAAGATTTGTTTAGTTAAAATTAATTTAAAGATTTATCATAAATACTTAAATCTATTATATTAAAATTGTAATGCATTCCCACTCGAAATGCATCCTTTCCATAAGTAGAATGATTAATAGTTATGTTTAGGAAGACGAATGGAAGAATGGATGAATATATATATTAATATATACTTTAATTATAATTGAATTAAGTCAGTGAAAAGTACCAGACATCGCTATTTGATGTATTCCCAACATCGATCAGAAAGAGCTACCATATTTAAAGACATAACAAAACATTTTAATGGTCGAACTCCACTTTTCTTGTTCGCCTGGAGTCAGTAGAATTCAGTCAAGACACTTTTTTCAGTGTGAAGACTGTGACAGAACCACTTAGCTTTTCATAGCATAATGAATAGAAGTTGGTGAAGACAGCTAGGCTAGCTCATCTCAGAATCAGAGAAAGACAGTCTAATTGACTGTCAAACTGCTAACCCTAACCCCGTCTCTTTACGCACTGAAAACGCTTCTAAGTGGGCTTCCTTGGTGGAACCAATTCCTGCTACTTAAACCAAACCAGTCAGAATATTTGACCTTGATTTTTTAATAGCAATCACTGTGAATGGCACATACTGCACTGTAAAATGTTGAGATGTATAATAGCACAGTATTCTCTATATCAACATGGGTTTTCACTCATGTAATTAATTAGGATACTGTACTCTAATTAAATTAATCAAAAACATAGATTAATACATTTGTGTAAGACACAGCGTTTCCACAGGTCACCTCCCTGGCTGACAAGGTGAAAGTGACAACAATGGTCAACAAAACAAACAAAAGCTCCACTAAAAATGCTCTCCATGGAAACACTAGACTGAAATGCTGTAATCTGTAACAGCTTCTGCAAACAGTGTCTGAAATGTCACTATAAAATTGGTGCTTCTCATGGAACAATTTCCTTGAATGATTCTGAATGTTTCATAACAGCGCATTGCTTCAATCTTGTTTATCTTCAATCTTTCATCTTATTTCTATCCTCACACTAAAATTACTTTATACTTACATTTCTATACTTATTCTTATTCTGAACTGTGTTTGCTGTGTGTTCTTTTCTTGATTTTATTTTATCTATTACCTGAAACAGGAGCTTTCAGGAAAATTTACAGTAACTTGTAAGTCTGGCCCATATGGCTAATAGCTTTGGGTTTACATTTGCTTTAATTACATTCATGTTTAAGTTGAGATTGACAGAAATATTTGAACTGCAGCTCTGTAGCTGTGCATAATGAATACATTAATAGTAACAGTATTGTATATAATATACAACATTATAACATATAATAATAGTAATCCATTTAATTTATAGGCAACTTTCTAGCACACAAGGACACTGTACAATAAAACAAGTGCTAAAACAAGGTGTTAACAATAGGTGTAAGCCCAGGATATCCTTGAAACTCTAAATTCCTAACAAGTATTTATTCACAGGTTAAAAAAGTTGAGAGTGTGTTCAAGTTTTGGTATACCAGCATGTGATACCATCGTTTACTAGGCTGAAGGTACCAACTTTACAGAAAAAATAACTCTAATCCCAAAATAATCCCCTGCTAAAAGTAACCTGCTAAGTAAAATAAGCACCATTCAGTCTCATGGTAACAGGTATGTCCAGTTTATTCTCTAACTTAACCATCAATCATTTTTAAAAGATTTAAAGCTGGTCTTTACTTAATAGCTTTGGGAGGTGGATGGATTTTAACCTAGTAAATAAAACCCTGATCCATTCAATACCAGGACCATGCAGGCCACCAAGCTACTACTATGTCAGTGTCAGCTGAGAGTGATCCCCCACTCAGACAATATCTGTCCACTGGTCATGTGGTCAGAAATTACGTAATGATGAATGGAGATGAGAAATCGATGAGCTATAGTTCAGCTATTGTTCACCTATGCAGTGGACCAATAAGGCAGAGAGAATTCATAAAGTGACCAGTAAGTGGAAGCACAAGGTAAATGTTTCTAACGCATTGCACTAGAGACAAATTCAAGATTAGGCCTCGCAGTCTAGTGTTCAAAACATAGCAGGTCAGATGTAGGAAATCTTGCTGGAGGAAATCTTCCCACTTGCCTGCCAAGAGATGGAACAACATCTGCTTGTCAGCCCTCGAGGCTTGAGTGGAGAAGCGAGGGGGTCAAAGGGGAAGCCCATGTTGCAGTGAAAAGGTAGTAAAGACTTCTTTATAATGGGAGTTACAAGATGAAGGTATGTTGCAGCATTCAGCCTGCTTACTGGTAAAGCATCTAGTTATAGTGGAGCAGAATTGAGCACAGAGAGAAGATAAGCATTGTAACATTCTATTCAGTTTATACAAAAATGTATGTACTGAATAGTGGCATTTCGATTCACAGTGAATTTAAAAAAAGCATATTGTCTGATAGCCGGCTGTATGTACATTATTAACCTGTAGAAGTGAAGTTCTTGAACGAACACTTGAATTCAGGTTTCTGTTGGACCTCTCAGTTTGCTTCTCAAGGATAGTCAGCAATGCTGTCTGACTGGCTGTTTGACTGACTGAATGATTCAATGTTGTTGAAATATACACGAGAGTTTCAAATGCCATCATGCAGTGTAGGCAGTGCTGCTATTTTGGGAGCTGTGGCAATATCAGCATTCATGTTTCCCAAAAGACAAAGTGAAATAATATTTTTATAGTGAAAGCTGCTCCAAATGGCTTTCTGCCATAAAGAGGGACCACTGTTCTCCCACTACTGCCTTAATCATAGATTGCTCCATACTAATAAACAGAGGCTGCAGAAAGGGCACTCAGAGCAATGCCTTGGAGAAGTCCCCAAACTAAACGTGCTTGTTTCGAGAACTATAATGAGACAAACATGAAGATAGATGAAGAACTCTTCATGTAATGTAAAGCAGTAGTCACCAATCCTGATCCTGGACTTCCTGTAGAGTCCAGTTCCAAACACAATCTGCCAAACCTGCTCCAGGTAACTAACTTCTGGAGTCCTTGACTGGCTGTTTCAGATCTATTAGTGTTGAACATGTGGAGGGCAGTGTGCTGAGTGCAGGCTGAAGCTAAATCCTGCAAGAATGCAGATCTCCAGGACTATGGATGGCTACCACTGATGTAAGGGTTCTACACACATTTTTCAAATGCCATTCATTCAAGCCGAGAAGGTTAGATTTTTCCACTTATTCCAAGAATAACTGACCAGCCTAGACATGTTTGGTGTCCAAATATTGGTTCTTTGGTTTAGAACAGCAACTGTGAGGCAGTGACATTAGAATTCAATGGTCATCCAAATAGTCCAAATCTTTTGAGCACAGCTTCTTTTATCCTGGCCAAACTGTATCCAGATCTTTATTAATAAGATGAAGACTTAATGATGTGGTTTGGACTCTTATTTACGTTTGCTTTGCAAGTACCAGCCTTGGTGTTATCTGACAAAGTTTCCTGTAGCATTTAAGTCATGTATATGTTTATAGATTGCAATCATATGTGTCTCTATAATGAGATTAATGTGCTAATGTAGGTTAAGAAAAGTTTCAATTGGAATCTATAGATCTATTTGGGGAACTTTAGCATTCCAGTGTTCATCAGCAGCATTAGCCTCAAAGCTTTTATTCTAAACTAAAGAAGCAGAATTTGGAACACTAGGCTTGTCTGACAGACCACATCTGTGGTAAGTGAAGCTGTTCTGATGAACATTCACCCAGGTAAAAGTAAATGTTCCACACAGTCTGCTTTCATTAAAATAGGCTTACCTAATCTTGATGCAGTTTATAGTGTTTTGAGTAAGGGCGCCTATTACTTTTAACCTGCTGTGACTTACTTTCGCCGCCCATTAACCACACATTCATATACATGGCACCAAACAATCTCCACTCCAATTTCATACCATCAAGCCAAATCTCTAGAGAAGTGCTTTCTCGTGGCAATGGAGCAGCACAGAACCATATATTCCATTTACACACAATAGACTATCGTCACGCTCCACTGTTTTGGATAATAGGTCACTGCTGGTTGGGTTATTACTGGACAGGCAATGGCTGACTATCATATTCAAAACAGAGAATTGAGCAGATATGTCTGTTTGCCCTGCTGTGTGTGTGTGTGTGTGTGTGTGTGTGTGTGTGTGCGTGTGTGTGTGCGTGTAGGTGTGTGTGTGTGTAAGTGTATGTTTGTATGTATGTGT
>JBBKCR010000122.1:24242718-24255952 GCA_037577295.1 Ladigesia roloffi | reverse complement strand
GACGAGAAACCGGAGGAACACAATCGGGGGGGGGTAGAAGAAGCACGGACCCTGATACACACAACCAGGAAACAGACAGACAGAGTTCAGACAGACTAACCAGAAATACTGACATACCTTGCGTCCGAGACCCGACCAACACATTCACACGCCAGGAACCAGGGAGATCCCCAGGGACAGGTGAACAGAGGTGGAGGGAGAAACCTCCTTCACTACCTCCGTCTATATTTACCTTACCTCGGAAACGCCCGGGGGGGATGGGGGGGGGGGACAGAATCCAAACAGAAAGACGCCGACCGTGAGCCCAGCGGGGACAGGACAGACAGAACCAGGGCTGGAGCTCGGACCTAGGACACAAGGCAAGTAAGAACATTAATACTCACAAACACCAGAACGCGAACAAGGAAACAAGAATCAAACAGAGAACAACCAGACTGAGCCACACAGAAACACACACACAGAACACAGTGTGACAAATGACTTATATAACACAGGTAAACAAGACACAGGTGAAACCAGGGGAAACGAGGGACAGGTGACAGGACTTAATGGGGAGTACTGCAAAGTGAGGAGACACACTAGGTAGGGAACCTACATAGGGTGGACAGAAATAAAGGGACACAAACCGAACAAGGGGGAAAAGGAAAAGGAACAGGAACAGACACTCCAAGACGGCACAGCCGTCACACCCAGCAGAGTGAACATTTAATGTAAGGATCATCCAATAAGCAGAGTAACACATGAGACAACTATGAAGCATGTTTTATCCTATAAAAACAAGGAAAATAATAAGGGAAATTACACGGCAGGGAGCAGATGGTGACAGTGTAACGTTGGAATTGTGATTGTTAGCATGGCAAATCAGTTGCAAGAGGCAAACCAGAAAACTTCAGATTACTGAGGCTCATAACAAGCTAACAAGTCCCACACACTGCCTGGAGAAACATTCATAGGGGGGAAAAACTGCTAAATGTACCAAGAAGTGAGATTAAACTAATTGCAACCAATCATAAGACAACCTGAAAAGGGAAAAATAACGAGAGGAAAGAGCCACAAAGAAAAAGCAGGTAGACAGAAAAAGGGAGCTAATCTGTTGCTCTGGCCTGGAGTAAAGAGCAGCAAAATCTGTATGTGTCTGTAGTGTGAGTTCCAGCTCGTGGGCGTGGCAGTTCTCCAGCGAATACTGCCAAGCATCTGTCTTTGAGTGTTTGAAGGAAGTGGAGGGATATGGAGAAAAGACTCTAAAGGTGTCACACTGGGCCTGCCTCAGGCATTGCTAGCCACATCAACAGTATGGCCTGCAGTTTGATAGCTAGCTTTGAGCTTCTGAGGCCAACAAGGCAAGCGAGAGAGAGAGAACGAAAGATAGATAAATAGACAGACAAATAGAGAGAGAAAAAGAGAGAGACAGAGAGAGAGAGAGAGAGAGAGAGAGAGAGAGAGAGAGCTGCCTATGTACTAGTAAGGATGGATGCAACAGAAGTGGAGTTTTAACCGTTTCAGGCTTTTAATCTTTGCAGAACAGAGTTTGTTGCAGCATCAGTAATTAACATAGCTTGATTCCCAGATTTAGCCCATCCTATGTTTAATATGGCATACAGTCAATACAGCACACTCTAAATACTCCCATACACTAAAATTAATGTGGAAATAACCTCAGTAAACACCCTTGTACCCTTATAAATAAACTCAGTGAACACTACTGCACGCTAGAATAGGAGTTCATAAACTTACTACATAAACAGACTCAATAAACACTAGTGAACACTGGAATAAAAAATATTACTTCATAATCGCCAGTAAACTCTCCTGCACAGTCAAATATGAGACAACAGCTCATAAACAACCTCCGTAAACAGGAGACCTCAGACGATTTTAGTAAGCACACTACTTCAATATAGATTTTTATTCAATTTGGGATATTAATCCATGAGCAACTTTAAAAAAACACTCCTACATGCTACAATTGTAATTAGTTCAACAGCTTTAATTAACATTTAATTATCATTAATTGCAATACGATATTATTCAGCATGCAGTCTCAAATGTAACTAGTATACTATTTGAAAGGAGATATTATTCTAGTAATAGGAACATGGCTAAATTCTTAATAAAATATAATGATAGAAAGTAATTCTTTATAGAAAGCGATGGACCTAACAATATAGAAGATAACAGGACAAGCTGTCTGTGTTTGCTAGGAATATGCAGAATAATTTTGTGTTAGGCAGTGTGGAGCTGAAAGGACAGTCCACAGTGAGGTTATATCCAAGCTGAATCTAAAGGAAAGTTAAAAATGATTGAAAGGAGGGAAATTGAATCAAGGGCGAACAATAGCACCAGACAACTTCTTTGAAACCTTTAGCCTTTCAGTTATCAAAATCAGCCAAATAGGAAAGTTTACTTCTGCCAGAGAGACTCTAAGAGGACAAATTAGATTTTTTAAAAAAGTTCAAACACTTAAAGATGTGCCAGTCACTAGAGGACAGTCCATAATTCACTTGCCTTGCTATATACCGCTATTGTGCCTTTATTCGATGTACTTTAGCCAGCTTTATTGCTTTGATGCTCTGGAATGATACAGACTTTTCTCATACCAGAACAAAATTGGCATCTAGACAAGCAAACTAAGGCGATTAAAACGAGAGAGAGGGGGTGAGGGATGGGTTATAGAGGGCTTGATTGCTTCCATTGATTTTTATTTGTATCAATATGTCAATGCTGAGCTCAGCACAAACTCGATCTTCTAGCCAGGCTTTAATATCTAGTCCAGGGCCCGGCACCTGATAGAAGCCCACGGCATTTTAGCATGCTGCATTTCAGCCGCTCAGAAAAACCATGGATGCTCATCTCTCTCCGGTCGGCTTGTCAAAATTGAGAGCACTCAGCACAATTTTTCTGTCCACCCTCTGGAAAATCCCATATCAACCCTTATCTCAGGGTACGTTTCTTTGCCCTCCTGGCTCGATCTGAGTTTCTGTTCCTTCCCTGTCCAGAAAAGGCAAAAATTATGAGTAATTTTTCCTTTCTCTACATCTGCCACCGGTATACTAGCTAACATTTTGTAGCTCTGAACTAATGTCTGATGGACTGGGCTTTGACAAGGATTTGATGAAGATCATCAGGTATATAATTCTCAGACAAATACACGTTGACATTCACTGTAGTGAGATTTGCAAGAAAAAGCAATACGTATAATGGAACACATGAATTAAACATGACAGCTTCTATTGTTCCATGGACAGGAAATGAAAACTAACAGTTTACAGAAGGTCTATCATCTTAGATAAGAGAACAGCCTTTTGTCTATACACTTGTTGCATCTACACTTGGTTTGAAACACTCATCCTGGTGCTTAGTGAGAGTCTGTAGGGCTTCACTTGATGCAGTTTGTCTTTGTGTCACATCCTCATTTGTCTTTGTCCATTTTCTCTTCCTTTGTGCCTTTTGTTGATGATTTGGTTTCTGTCTTTTCCCCTGTCTCGTTTCTATCTGTCTCACCTGTGTCAAGCCTGTACTCCCACCCTCTTGTTTTTATTTTTTGTTGACTGTTCATTAATGATTCATACCCTGGTGTCTTTGTTTTGCTTGGCATTGTTTATTGTACAGTCATTTTTCTTCCTCGTTTTCACTTTAGTTGCTGCTATCTTTATTTTCTAGCTTGTTTCCTGTGACCTTCTTTTTCTTAGGTTTTATTGCCCCGGTACATTCCTTCTATTTCCCATCTTGGACTGTAATCAAAATTGGGCTTGTGAAGAAAATTGCACTTTCCTTGTCTTCTTCATTTCTGTGGGCAGTGAAGTTCACCACACTTTGCCCTTAACTACGGGTCAGTTGTGACCACAGAGATGCTTTTGGCTGGGCATATTTGAGTGGTGGATCACTTTCAACATCTAGTGCTTCTATTGTTTACAAATACCACTGTATCTGGCCAGAGGAAATCTCAGCAGAATTAACTGTTATATATCCCAGTCATCCAGTCAACAATTTAAAATCAGAAAGCTGCTGCATGAAGCTAATAACCTGAGCTACAGTGTGATATGAGTGGTACAAGCTCGTCAAAAGAGAGGCCTACTGGGGAAATGGAGGTGAAAAATATTTAAAACTTTTTAATGACTATCCATCGTTCATTTTTTCACTAGTATTATTTGGTGTGAAAAATACATGTTCAGCAGCAAATTGCCTCAGCATGATTGACACAAGCATTCCCAGTTTAGTCACTGTAGCCTGTTACTGAATCACGAATGTCCATCTAAATACAGACTGGGGTGAATCAAGCTTTCCTAAGAATGGGGGGGTCTCGGCAATATAATCTGACAAAAGTGTGTGGGGGGGTGGAATCACATTTTAGCAAACGTGGGGGTGTTGAAGCCCCCCCACCCCCCCGTGTGCTACACCCCTGACTACAGAGCTAGACATGATCAGGTAAGATTTTCAGTCCTGTTCAAACATCTTAAATATTCTTCACATGTTTAATGACGTTCAGAAAGAAAAAAAAATAAAAATTGCTTCACAAATCCTATTAAGTTAACTCTTTATTTGCAAAAGTTAGTATGCACTTCGAATTAAGTGTCATGCAGCATTAGTAGTCACATAATCTCCATTTTTATAGGCAACTTATTAAGAAAACTAAGACAAAACAAAAACCAGCTGGGTGCAGTTATGGGCTTCTCCCCAGATGGTGGTTTAGGTCATATTTCCAATCATTGCTCTATATGAGAAGCTTGGGAATGTTGTATATTTGAACTGTGTGGGTCTGGGGGAATTGTGTATGTGAATGCTTTGCAAAGTAAAATATGATGTTAGTCTGTTTCCTACCTTATAAACAAAGCTGATAACTGCCTTACCTTGGTACTAAGGGGAGGTATGTTACAAATCAATACTTTTTACAAAATACAAATTTGAGGTGAGCACACAACAAACAGTGGCCTAACAAAATTAAACTAAAGCAAAAACAGCTTTATATTAGTGCACAAACGTAAAACACCTAAATAAAATTATTTCTTGATCCCTGGCCATTTGAGAACCTTTATTCCTAACACCCAGTAAGGATGAGGCCACACCCACTGTCAACATACAAGTCCCCATAAATCTAGTCTGATCATATTTATACTAAAATAGGATAATAAACAGTATTGTTCTCTATATGACTGAATACTGTATGTTTATAATTTATTAAATAATTACTTTATGTACATTATGTACTATATTTGTATTATAATTTGTATTTATTTTTATTCTTTTCCTTGATTTTGTTTATATCAGCCTCCAACATGGGCTGATGGATGAGGCTGGGCCAAAAATTGCTGTTGTAATTAATATATTACTAATGATTAGTGGTTATAAGTATATTTATATTTGTTTACATTTATATTTGTTATCTAAGAACAGTTTTGTGGGTTGGTAAGTTATTAGGATGTTGAGGATAAGAGTAAAAAATAATGACATTAATATTCTCATGTGCTTAATAACTAACAATCACATTCATCTCTAAATGTAATTTCGCTTTCGGCTGATATATGATCGATCCATTCTGATTTGTTTTCTAATGCTGTTTACATTAATTAGGAATATTTAAATTCCTCTTTATATATTTGTTCTTTATATTGCGCGAATAATTAAAATACTTTTTCATATTGTACTAAATAACAATACTTTTACATCATTTTAAAGAACTGATTCCATTTTTAGAATGATGTGTGGATGTTGTGTTTGTTTTGTATTACAATCTCACAATAAGGTTTCATTCTGTGTCAGTGTGCATTAGTGTAAAAAAAATGGAACATTGTGCTCAGGGAGTAAAGCCTTAAACTCATGAAGAAAAATATGACAAAAAATATAATTATAATTTTAAAAAAAGGTTAAATATGTTTATTAAATCAAGTATCACATGCACACCCAATGTCATTGTAGATGACACACTATTCACACAGCTGGAAAGCTGGAATGGTATGATGCAGTTACAACGGAGCTCACTTGGCAGAGCAGTACAAATGTTGTGTGGGAGAGAAAACACCCATGGCAGAAGCTTAGCATGGCAAAACTGCATGCTTAAATTGTGCTGTTCCACCAACATGGATTTAAAACCACTCTATGTGTTTTTTTGTGGACAGGCAAAATGTACTTTCTCAGAACACTCAAACTTGTGCTCAGGCAGTTAGTCTGAAAATTAATCTGTGCATTATTGCTAAAAAAGGTTCAAATGTATTCTGGAAGCAAAAGTCCCGCTAATGAGAAACAAGCTCGATGTCATCAGTGCAAGGACCAGGTAACAGCACAACATCACAGACTACAATATCTTCTGCCTGACAATGCTGGAATATGCAACATCTCCATGAGAACTGTTCTCCTCATTCCATTTAGATAGAACCCACAAAGCAATATATGTCTCCCCTTCACTAGCATGCAACCTGCCCCACCAGAAGAGAGAATACATTGAATTGCTGTTAGAGGCTTATAAGGCCATCACTCATTTGGTTTTGCAAAATCGGACCATGGCACAACCAGACTACAAGCAAAAACTTCTACGGAGAGCTCAGGTGTCAAGAGGTAAAACACTGGATGACCAAATTCAATGCTTTAGGATGTACTTTCTGACATGGATTGGGACTAGTTTCAGTCCACTTCTGTTGGTGAGATTTATCAGCGTGCTAGATGATACCATCATTCCCATGGAAATGGTTGAGGGCTTTCCTGAACATAATAGTTTGCACCACTCTCAAAACACAGACCACAAACCAGGGCTCAGTTCAGGTGACATGAGTGGCTACAAGAGGCTTCTTACACCCTAAAATGGTAGTGGAAGGAGGTGATACAGAAATAGAGTGGAATATCTCCAAGGTAGCAACTCCAGAAAAATGTGGGAAGACAACTGCAGACTAACACGTGCCACAGTGAGTGCTAAACCGAAACTAGCTGATAATCTACACACCTTTTCACATGTTTTCAGCTGTCTGGTACCAGAGCCAACCTGCCGACTAGAACTGCACACATCCCCTGCCCCCCCATAAGCTGAGCCGGCACAGCTGTTGCTTTATGAGCTCAGAGGGCTACAAGCTGCAGGAAGGCAGTGGAACCAGATGCCGTCTCAGGCCTGAACTACAGGTGTGCACAGATAAGCTAGCTACAGTATTTATTCCAATCTTTAATGCCTCCAAGTGTGTGGTCCCTGCTTGCCTTAAAAAACATCACTGTCCCGGTACCAAAGAGCAACTATCTGGCTTGCCTAAATCGCTACCCTCCAGTGGCCCTGATGTCACAGGCAATGAAATGTTTTGAAAGGCTCTGTCCTTCCCTTCAACCTTGACGTGCCGCAGTTTACTGAGCAAACAAAACTGACCCACTGAAGATACTGTGACCCAAGTCCTACATACCATGCTGAGTCACCTTGAATAAGGTTGAAATTATGTGGGACTGCTGTTCACTGCCTATAGTTTAGCCTTTAAGACCATAATACCACACACACTTTAAGGAAAGCTCCAGGACCTGGGTATCAACACATCTTAGTGCAGAAGGCTCTACAATTTTCTAAATGAGAGACCACAGACTGGAGTGGGTGATATATTCCCTCAAACACTCATACTAAACACTGGGGCCACCTAGGGATTTGTGATGAGTCCCCTTCTAAACTTCTGCCTGTGTGGCCACACAAATCATCAACTTCATTGTCTGCTTTGCCAACGACACAAGTATGGTAGGCCTGGTCTCCAGAAATTATGAGAGATGCCAACCAGAGTTAGGCGGTTAGCCTGGTTACATGGTGTCAGGAAAATTATCTTCTTTAACATAGACAAGACCAAGGTGAGAAATCCACACTATTTAGAACATTACCTGGAGCACACACACCAATTTCCCCCCTAGCAGAGACAGACATCTCCTCTATCACTGCAGACAAATAAAGAGGTTCAGGGAAACAACTGCCATTTTTAAAAGTTCTACACTGCAGTCACTGAAAGCATTTTGACTGGCATCATCACAGCGTGGGACAGGCACTGCACAGTACAGCAACTAAAAACCCTGCAGAGGGTGGTGTGCTTGTGTCAACAGGTCTTCCCTACTGGCCCTGCAGGACAATAACTGGGCAAGATGCAGAACCTGGACCTTCTGGGTTTCTTGGGGATTCCACCCACTCCACTCACAGACAGGTAGTTGCAGAAACAGGCGTATTTTAATGTTCTGGAATTCTGTGTGGGTATTTAATTACAAATGGACGGTAGCAGGTCAGTCAAAACAGTATTTTTGCATCCAAAAATTACATACAAGGAAAAATATCTATGTATTAGACTATCATATACAAATTGTCATAATCACAGTGTGTTCAGTTGGTCTACAGGGACTTAGTGGCGACTGTTTTTCTTCTTTTACTCTTTATGACTTTCCCTCGCAGTCGTAGCTGCAGCGCCGGGATGAACAAAATAAAAGTCATGTTGGCAAGCGGAGCTTAAAAAATCAGACAAAATTTTGGACAACTTTAGGACAACGTCTGATATTTGGAAGAAGATTGGTCTAATAGCAGATGAAGAAAGCAACTTATTAAGTCGCTACACAACATGTAAAGCTTGTTGCAAAAGTTTTCAATAAAATGCTTGTAATATAATGTTTTTAATTTGTGTGTTATTTGGCACAGGCGGAGTTTTAACTTTGACGCAGGTGCAGGTTTAATTTTGATATAAACACAGGTGAATGGGTGGGTGTGGTGCTGCACTCTGGGGGTGCGGACGGGTGCAGGTCTCCAGGCTGTGGAGTCAGGGAGACACCTCTGCAGGCAAAAAGCTAGAACAGAATGCTTTAGTAGAAGCTTTTATCTGCAAGCGATAAGACTTGTAAATCACAGTGTGCAATGGACAAACACTATTTCACAAACACACAAACAGACATACACACAAACACATTTTCTGCCTCAGTCTCATTCTATCCTCAATTGCTCTAAACACTGCCTACATTGTGGTTTTGCATGTAACTCTACACAAGCTGTGATACTGGTTTTTGTTTAGAGCAGTTCACTGTATGTTGTATAAGGATGACTGCTTGTGAAAAGTAACTCTTGAGCCTTAAATCATATTAAACTATGGCTAAAAAAAACATTAACAGTGCCCCATACACTATCATGCCATTATCAGGTCAGTGATATGCTGAGAATGGACCACCATGTATTTAATATCTCATTCACAGCAGCTATGTGGTCTGAAACGAAACAGTGATGAATGGAGTAGAGATTGGGATGATAAAATGTGACTCAACAAAGGGGCTACAGCAGGGGTCTCAAGTTCTGGGCCGAGAGCAGTGATATCCAGCATAATTAAGTTATTTCCCTCAAACACATCTAGCAAACATATATTTGAATGGATACATTTAACTAAAATGGTTTCAGTAAGAAGAGCATGAAACTGTGCCACCCCAGGGTCAGAGTTCAGGACTCCTGAGCTACAGTCTATGATAGTGCACCTATATAGGGGACTTAAGTACTTTTCTTTCTTTTTCTCCCCCTGAGTCAGATCTAAAGATCATAGCAATTCAAAGGGCTAAATCCATCCATTCTTACATAATAATGCTGCTTTAAAGTAGCTTCTCAAGTCTTGCAATTTCCCCATTATGAAACGGGACACCCCATGCACATTATGTTAAGCAAATGAAGGCTGCTATTTTATGCATGCAGGTTTACATAAATTTCAACAATGCAAAACGACACGCAGGAAGGAGCGCCCGCGCTTGCCTCCACGGTTGACATTAAGGCTGCGCGAGACAAAAAAGTACATCGCCACATGCCAAGTCCAAATGGCTGCTGCTCACTATGAAACCACACAAAAACGTTGCATTGGAAATGTCTGCTGCTGATGGTTATTATCCTCCAAAAACAGGAGGAGAAATCTAACAAGACACCGCAGACAGATCAAAATGCCAATCCACCCACAGCCGCGTGCGCGCCGTAAACCGGGCCGCCATTTCTCCCTCTAAGACTTGACTCGCGCCGCCTGCCACCCGTTTGCTCATGACGCCCACAGACAGCTGATTTCTATAGAGCACAGCACAAAGCATTTGTGTTTTGTTTTTTTTTTGTTGTCGACTCGGGATTAAAATTGCTTTCTGCTTCTCTTTTGCTCAAGATGAGGCACCGGCTTCAGATGTTACGAAGAAAAAGTACGTGAACATTGTTATTTTCAGGTTATTAAGCAGGGCAGTAATCTGTGTTGAAGATGCAAAGCACACTCTGACATCTTTAAAAGTAGGCCAAAAACAAAGTGTGCTTCAGAACTGCTGAGAGATCGGCTGCTACAATATCAGCAGGGCTCAAAAAATCAATAATTTCTGTGTTTTTTCAGCTTCAGGCTGGGGGTTCTTTTCACAGTTTAGAGTATTCTCTGCCGCAGCACACCTGATCTGACTGATATGCTAATTATAAACTCTCCATGAGAAGGTCAGGTGTTTTAAGGCAGAGAATATTAAAAACTGTGAAGGTCAGTGGATCTCTAAGACTGGAGTTAAGAACCCTTGGCCTATTACATTTTTGAGTACTGTCATACATTTACTGTTCGCTTAATAAATATCTCCAAATTTGTACTTCCAATTATTGAGCTCCAAATACACCGTAGGTACAATCTATAGGTATGTATACTACATTTGAAATGCATATCTATGATACACTTGTTCATGGACATTGTCTCAGAGTTTATTTATGTTTATAGATGGATGGTGGTAGCACAGTGGGTAGGATCTTTGCCTCCAGCCTAAGAGGCCATGGGTTCAAATCCTACCTTCAGCATACCACCACTGGGTCCCTGAGCAAGATCCTTAACCACAAGTTGCTCCATAGTTAAAGAATGGAAGTTTGGATAAAAGTGTCTGGTAAATATACATAATTAGTGTATTAGTAAGCAGCTGACTGCACAATTATTTGTATGTTAATAATATACCTGTATCACAATATTTTTGGTGCTAAAGTATTTTATACCAATCACACATTTAGATTAAAGTTTATAATTATTTATATAGGTGTTCCCTGAGTCATTTTTTACTTTGTAAAATCTGAAGCCACGTCATCTGGTCTCACTGTAAGTGTGTACATGTCACATCGGGAGGTGCTCGGGAGTGAGGCGAGGCACAGAGTGAAGGTTCAATGATGGTAAACTTTAATGTGGACACAGACACAAGACAGTACAAAACTAAAACTGAAACCTGGCATGCGGGCCGAACTCAAATACAACACTAAAGACACAAAAGGGGTAAAGGCAGTGCTGGAGACATAAGGTGTCGTGATGGATGCTAAGACAATGAACACAGGAATCTAATACAAAACAGACACACACAAGAACTCACAATTACTTAAACAAAATTCAGAACAGGTGATCACAATGACTTGACAAACACACAGTCCAAAATGTCAAAATAAAAGTCCTCCGACACAACAGTACATTTGAGAGATGACAATAGAGTTCACTTTGACGTTGACTTTTCTGAACAGAGGTGACCAGATTGTATTTGTGTGGTGGTCCAGAGTGTAATTGTATGGTAATTGGTACGGTATAGTGAAAGGCATGGCTATGACCGTATTAGACGTTTCAGTAAAATGTTCCACCACCAAAACAGCATCTAGCCCAGAGCAACTCTGCATTCAGAAATTGGCAAGTGATGAAGAACTATATTAACATAGACAAAGTATGCATCATCAAATGGGCTACAGACTCTAAACCAGCAATGTGAAGCTACAAGGTAGGAGTTGCTAATGGAGTGGCTTGTGAGAGTGTATATGAAGGCTATGATCAAACACACTCTCTCAAATTCATACCAGTGCTGGATAGGTGGGTAGTATATATTTTTTAGTGCTTCACATCCTTCAGATGATGCTCAGCCATGAAAAAAATGGAAAGACTCTTTACCTGAGTGCGCTGCCAGACAGCTTATTATGGTTTTGTTCAAGCTTATCAAAAGTCTCTGCTTTGAGTCCAGACAGAACGTGCAAATCTCATAAAAAAGGGAAAGAGAAAGAGGGAAAAGATAGCGAGAAAGCAAAAGACGAAGTCTGCATTGGTCATTTGTCTCTGGGGAGAGAGAAAGACTGTTTTGGAAGGTTAAGGTGAGTCCTGTTTTGGTACATGCTGGTTTTCTTTTCAGCTTTGCTCTTCTGTCATGGCCCTGTGCCAGTAACTCCATACATCATTGCGACCTTTACACTGACTGGCTAATATCTTCAATATTAAAGAAGAAGAAAATATTTTTATGCGGGTGTGAAACTCATTCACAGATATATAACCCGCCTCTGGCCGCTTTGCACCTACAGCTCTTTTATGTGGTTGCTTGGGGCTCTAAAACTGGCTGCTTTGGTTAGGTCTTTGAGAAGAACTAGCTGTCAACAGGACATAATTCTCTGTGGAAGACCACAGGAAATGATTTATAGATGATATCTTGATGAGGAAATGAGGATAGGGTGATATAGAAGGATTGTATTGCAGGGCTGAAAGTTTCTCTTTACACAAGAAGACTGCATACATCATCTCATGTTTATTTTAGGCCATTAACTCTAGTGGAATAATCCGATCCCGCATCACAGTATCATTTTTGACCCAACCAGTTCAAGCCTGTGGGTTGACAGTGCATAGTAAGGCTGTTAAAATTACATAATGACTGTTGAAAAATGACTGCGGCTTGTCTTAGTCATAGCGTATTGCGGCAAAAAAGTATCAAAACTACCAGTTTCAAGTGCTGGCTCCATTACGGATCTGTGTCTATAGGCCTGGATCAGTTCCAGTGGGGGAGGCAGTTTGGATATGTAAGTGACAATACCTCCTCCACTACCCCCATATGCCACCAGGGGAGGAGGAAAACAACTGTAATTATACTGCAGGCCTCAGCCTTAATGCTAGCTGCATACTTGTAATTGCATACTGACAAGAGGGGAAAAAAAGGAAAAAAAAAAAGTAGCGAATACTGCTGTTGCCTTGACAACCTGCAGAGAAAATGGTGGTAATTAATTGGTACACGAAAAGACAGATTCCAAACTATTTATAGGTTTATCTCTTTAAGCAGAGTTTCAGGGTGTTCTTTTTTTTCCTCATTAAATCTAGGGTAGCTTACATATACAAAAAGCTTATAGGGTGTATATATATATATGTACATATGTTGTAATTCTTCATAGGTATTAATATGTTTTAATGATTAGCACACCTTATTGTTTAAAAAACTATATATTGTTTAACAAAACAAAACAAACAAAGACAAACAAAACAAAACAAAACAAACA
>JBBKCR010000122.1:24200086-24234451 GCA_037577295.1 Ladigesia roloffi | reverse complement strand
CTCCACACCCCCATATTAAAATTCTATATCTGAATACAATGTCATCACAGTTCCTGTTGCTGTAATGGTTTGTAAATGATCAATATTGCAAATATTGATGTCCCATTACTAGTGACAAATATATCATAGGAAAATGAGCAATAAAAGGATGTAATATGACTTACAAATATACAAATACCAAATATACAATTTGTATTTATTTATTTGTTTATTTTTCATATGCTTAGTCATACAAGTACAACACACAGTGAAAAGATTTCTCTGCATTTAACTTTTTCACTGAAGCCGCCAATGGGGCCCCCGGAGAGCAGTGTGGGGCGACGTTACCTTGCTCAAGGGTACCTCAGCGGTGACGCTAGCATTTGGGATTGAAATCCTCTGATTTGTACCTTTAATCAGGAGTCATGTTGAAGTAGTAGAAAAACGTTTATTACATTTGGTTATCCGCTAATTGTGCATAAAATAACTTGTGAATAAAAAATGAATGAAGTAACGACCTTCCCGAAGGCGGGCAAATATCAACTAACGTTAGTGCTCTAGCTCCGACTGGTGTCCAAAAATAAGAAGTACAAGGATTTTTTTTCTGTATGTATGTAACTTTAAACCCTGCAACAGAAATAAATATCAGGGCACATTCGATATTTATTCCTTTTATTTGTGATATACTTTAGGGAGGAAATCTAGAGAGAGAGAGAAAGAGTGTGTAACTTTTAATCCTTTAACAAATATGTAAGTTACATATTAAGGTGGAACATAAAATACACATTTGTGTTTTTATCTTTAAAAGTTATTTTAAGAAATTCAGAAATTTTTAAATGCAAGAGATAATAACAGCAACAACAATAATAATACTATAATATAGTAATAACAAGAAGAATCAATTTCATCACTTGCTGGGGAGCGGCACGAGTGCAGGCGTCGGAACGAGGTTACACTATTTGAACAAAGTATTGGGACAGCTTACCATTACGCCAACAATGCTTTGCATTAAAATACACAGACTTTAAAATGGGGTTGGTTCCCCCATTGCAGCTATAACAGCTTCTGCTCTTTTTGGAAGGCTTTTCACAAAATGTTATAGTTTCCCGTTGCATTTGTGAGCTTTCGTTTTGTAGCCTATATAATTTATGAGATGGGGCACTGATTTTGAACGAGAAGGCCTGGCTCACAATCTCTGTTCCAGTTCATGACAAAGGTTTTGGATGGGGGGGTTGTGGTCAGGGATCTGTGCAAGCCTAAGAGGTCACCTGAATCCATTAAATAAGCGGTGTGTCCCAATAAATGTGTTCGTAATGTGTACAGTCTATGCTCCGTTTTGAAACATGAGAACACCTGCAGAACAAATCAACCAATCAGAACTAGCTGAAAAAGCTCGAGCTGCATTTTTAATTTAACGGTTTCAGCTGTCAGTGAGCTTGTCTGTAGTTTAACTGTCAGATACTGAAGAAAGCTGAAATAAAAACCAAAAATGAGACCCTTCGAAGTTCATTTTAGCAACTGTAATTAAATATTATAGATGACAAATGAAATGTTTTTCAGGACAGTCGTTGTTGGAGAGATTGGCAGACAGGGCGGAAACAGGTATGTTAGCGAACAATAATGTCCTGCTTTTCTCTCTCCGACTGTGACTAGTGTTTACGTCAGTCATAATATTTATTTTTAATAATTCTTTTAAATGAACATGTACAAGCTAATTTCGCCATTGTAAGAATACTATCACAAACTCAGCAGCGTGCACAGTATGTTAGTATCCTGGGGCTCATTTCTATAATTAACCCTTTAATGCATAAACGATTGGGACCCCTCTAACGCACAACCTGGGTCCCAAGTAACCCCCATTAATTTCCAATGTAATTCCAAGCATGGACATGGTTTTCTCTCTTACAACTCATAAAAACAATACATTTAACCCTCTAATATTTTATAAGTTGATAAATCAGGTAGGGTTTTAACCATATAAAAAATATTTTTATCATTTTTATTTTTGTATCTTATAAACATATATTTGGAATTTCTCCATTAATGTGCACACATGGATCCATCGTGTAATATTTGTAGTGTAAATTGTAATATTGTAATATTTCAAAAGTTGATAAATTTCTTTTGTATATTATGTATAAACATTTTTCCATTATTTTCCAGACATAAGTTGAAAGTGAACCACATTAATTTCTAATGCATTTCATTGGGCATGGATATGGTTTTCTCTCTGATAACTTTTAAAATCAAGGTTGTAAAGGTTTCTTAATGAGGAAGAATTGTAAGTGACCCATATTTATTCTCTATGGAAATTCTGAGGAACTATTATATTTGCAAGTGTTTCCAGTCAGGAAAACATTTAATGCTAACCACTGTTGACCATTGAATTTTGACACACATTTTAGAAGTTTACAGAGCTACGTTCAGTTATAATATTACAGAATTATTACATAGTTATTATTGAAGGTAATTGTGTATTTTTGTACATAGGTACATAGATGTACTTGACCTTGACGAGTGAGAGAGGCTAAAGCTGTGACGGGTGCCTCGTCCGCGTCCCCGTCTCATCTGTTCCGCTCTCAGTCCCCTGAATTTTGTGTGTGTGTGTGTGTGTGTGTGTGATTGTGGCATATAGTGTTTTTGGGGAAAGTGCACAAAATCTTCTGAATGCAGACCACTTGATGGCAGCAGAGCCGGTTGAATGCAAGAGAATCTTGTATGCCTTCAGAGGTTTGTCTGTTTTTAAATGCAGTCAGTGCATTCTGCATTATTTTATAGACAAGATACTGTGATATGTAATACTCTGTATAATTATCAAACTTCATATTTTTGGTCAGTTGATGGCAGAGATTTAAAACATCCTCTGACTAACTCAAAAGTTAGTAATTACATTCACTGATATTGTTTATAAGCTCTTGACACATTTGTCATAGAAATCTAAAACTATCTGTTGCACTTGACATCTACAATTGCACCTCACGTAAATCATTCCAGAGCAGACCCAAACACAAAATGTACCTAAAAACTGAAAATACCCTTCAGTGTATATAATGCAAAACTATTTATGGCTTTCTGATATGCATCTCTAATGACTGAAATAGGCTTCCTTTAAAACCCAGAGGCAACCAAAACCTTTTTATCTATGCTATGTATTTAGTATATGCTTTATTATTTTTTTGGTGCATAGATTCTGTTATTTGAGATGCCACAATACTGATGCACTTAAATCATTGTTAGAATAAAACTTAAGTCAAAGTTCCCCATAAAATGTGAAAAGTCCAGTAGTCATTTATATAGTACCAAAATGTCATGATGTGCAAACCAATGGAAATGTCCCAATATGACTTGTTTCTGTAAAGCTGCTTATTGCAATTGTGAGAGTATGTACCCTTAGACTTGTCCAGCATCTCTATAATATAATATCTTCAATGCATTAGTAATTTTCTTCAAAAATATAAAACTTGAAACATTTGGGGGAGTGTTATGTATTGTTTTATAAAACTGAAAAGTGATTTGGAACTTCACATATATTCTAAATTACGCTAATCATGCACAGTTTCAGATGGTAGATTTTTTTACATAAACAATGCATTATGCCACAGAATCATTTGTGTACTAAAACTTATAGAATGACACAGTCTGTGCTTATAGATAGGACTGTATTTTTAAATACTTAAGGTTTGAATGCTTTATATCTGAAAGCTCTTTATTGAAGCATAATATCTCATAAATCTATTGGTAACACTTGAATTAGTAAACTCTAGCTGAGTATTACTGTGATCTGTTTACCTGATACAAAGGGTTAGCAGAAATTATTTTTCTAATGAGGTTTTACTATATTGTGTTTTACATTAATAATACATCACATGCAAAGGTTATTCCTGACATGTGGTGCATCAATTATGGTATCTACTGTGTCTAAATACAGTAACTGATGTACACAGTATGTAGATGAATTTACCTGTTCTTTGGTCCTTCTTTCTTCATCCCCCTCTGCTGTGGATGGATTTGAAAAATGCAGTCACAACAACGCTTTGTTGAGTTTCCTCATCTTTTATTCTTCATCAGTGTATTCTTGAATTGCAGTAGTGAATCCCATTCTCAATGTTTTGCAAATGTTTGTGCTTTCCTATCACTTTTGAACTCGGGCACACACGAAGCACCTTAAAGTGATATGAATGACCTGTTTATATAGATAATGCACAAACATATGTAGCACTTGGGCCTCCCAGGATTGCAGTGACTCTGTAGTATTTATAATACTGAATGTAAGTATTAACTTTCCCACCAATAAGCGCATTTCAAAGGAATTAGCTGCTTCCTTCTTTTGTACCATTTGTCAGTAATTTGGTGCCACAGAAGAACTTAACTGTGATTTAAATAATGAATTTTCTGTGATTATAGGGAAGGAAGTGGGTTTTATTTTTCTATCTTTTAAAGAATCGAACAGTAGATCCCAGTTACTACCACTTCAAATTCATGTGTAAGTAGTACACAGCTATAATAAAATGACTTCAGTCCAAACTCAAATGTGGATCCATGTGACAACACCTCTTTCTAGATATTACACCCTAGTTTTTTGGGGTTTTTGTCTGGTTGTATAAGTTTTAAGTATAATGACTGAACCATGTGGTTTCAGATTAACATTGTACTCAAACATTACAGATCTGATATTGTATCATTTTATTACATGAATAACCTGCACTCCATGTAAAAGTGAACTCTAATGGCTTTAACTTTTACACATCTGGCGTGTTTAATAAACCATTTGGATTCTCTTGAAATTTTATTACGGAGAGATTCAGTGATGTCCTTTTTTTAATTTGCTGGCACTTTATTGTCTGGTACCAAGTTCATGTGTATTTTAACTCCGTAAACGTGATAAATGCTGTAAATGTAAATATAAAAATACACACGGAACCCTCTGCTATAGTTTATTAAACTCCACTTTTTTTGGTACTACAGGCATTTTGACTCTTGTATAGATGATTAAATTAAATGTAAAACGCATTTCTGTTGTCCTTTGAAAAGTCTTGAGTGAATTTGTACTCTACAATACTTTGAAAACATTCAAGTGTATTGCAAAACTTTTATCCTGGGTAAAATTCTCATGGATTTATTTAGTTTTCGCCATTGTAAAATCTTTGTAAAAT
Organism: Ladigesia roloffi; assembly: GCA_037577295.1. Lineage (NCBI taxonomy): Eukaryota > Metazoa > Chordata > Actinopteri > Characiformes > Alestidae > Ladigesia > Ladigesia roloffi. Next base: position 24,229,319 of record JBBKCR010000122.1, on the reverse strand, counting down.
ACCTGAATCAAAATTGATCTATGGGATTTTTGTAAAATTTTCATGTGAATGTTATAAAATGCTTTAATGAATTGAGTTTCTTTCATAAATTCCTGCAATGAATTTGGAATCTCTGGTATCTCTGTAGGGATGCAGTAAAGACATGGACATAACAGAGTGGAAAGGGACAAGGACAGAGAGACAGAGGGAGCCACGCCCAGAGGAGCCGACAGTACAGAACAGCTTGTGGCTAGGGCCAGAAAACTCTTGACTTTCAGCTCTTCATTTGGTGCAATGTTAGGACATAGTAAGTTAACTCTATCTGGGGAAAAAATGAAAAAGAAAACACTAATTTTTTCACTCTCCCATTTTACCCATATTCGATTTACTTAGACTTGAAAAGGTTAGCAACAGTGCCTTGTCTATTTTTAAGATTTGTCATAGTTAGGCATTGGGTTTGAGAGTTTTTGAGTTTACAGAGTCATGAGAATTGAAAGTGGCTGTCCATCTACTGTCACAGCAAATTGGGCTGCACAGAAATATACATATAAAACATAATTATGTATATTTACCATGTTTGGTGATAGGACTTCGGTGACAACTGGATGAATAAACTGCACTTATGCATCAAACATTAAAAAAAAAAACGTCAAACAATAAAAAAGACAGAAAAGACAGCAGAGAGAGAGAGAGAGAGAGAGAGAGAGAGAGAGAGAGAGAGAGAGGTGGCACACTGGAGGGTTGTGTGAACATTGTTACAACATTGGACAGATACTGGAACACCACAGCACAGAGAGAGAGACAAGTATTAGGAAAAATGATTTAATATCGGAGACAGAAGCAAAAAACTGCATCACACAAGAACGTACATTTACAAAAATAAGTCCGACTGCTTCAGCTACACAGTTAGGTTAACAGCGAAGGACAGAGAAACCAGAAAAATCTAAACAGCTAAAAGCAAAAAAGTCCTCAAATTACTGTTTTATCTCTTTGTCAAACTAATACATTTATCCACTGAAGGTGACTAAATACTTCTAAATCTTCTAATTGTCTTATCATGGAGACTGCACAATACTGAACGAAATGAAACTTACCGCTGTCGTAAAGACTCTTTGAAAAGACAAACTGTTTTAAGTATATTTATAAGCCAAAAGGAAAACTCCCGACCCTCTTTCCGAAAAAAAGCAAAAACAAACATAAGGAGAGAGATAGAGAGAAAGGAAACCAAAATGCTGCAGTGTAGAGGAGCAAGAATAAGAAGAGGTCCAAGGTCAAAGATACCAAGCCAAAGTTCTCCTAGAAAATCTTTATATTAAATTCTAACCGTTCGGGATGCCAGCTAGAAATCAAACTCGGGAAACAGCCACTGGCTGACCCCTGGTCTGGGTCAGACAGACTCTCAAATAGTTTTTTTTTTCTTTTTTTCTTTAATTGCCAGTATAAAAAGTTGCACTGGTACAAAAGGCATAAGTACAATCAGTTTAGAAATAGGAAAGCCTGCTTTTTTGTACTTTTTAAATCCCATCCAATGACAGATTCCAAAGTGTTGTCAAACAAACATGTACCACGCTTACAGAATCCACTGAAATGCATTGACTTTGGCTTTTCTCAAGACAATACTTAAAACTATTTAAATCCTTTTAGAATCAAACAAAATGATATTAATCTACAGACAACAAGCTTTTTTATACGGCACATCAGATCAACACACATTTTTGTTTCTCCAAAAAACTTGACATAAGCCAAAATGCAAAGAAACTACACATTTTTTCCTTTAAAATACACTGTTGTTAAATAGCACTTAAGAGAAAGAAAAAAACAGAAAGAACAAACAGATTTAAGAGAAGATGTGTGTGGTGAAGAAAACCCCTGAGTGAGCCTCAGCAAGCACTTCTGTAAAAGACCCCTGTGAGTTTGTGCTTTACTAAACATCCAACAGATGCATGTATTATGTTTGTGTGCATATGTACGGGAAAAATAGATGCAATGAAATCTTACCCTGTTTGTTTTGATTCTGGTGAAGTAGATTATAACATGTATGCTACAGCACACACACATACACACACACCTTTAAACACAAAAAGACTTCAAGACTTTGAAAGAGAGCAAACGTTAGCAATTTAAGCTCCTTTTTAGGAGTTCATTTGCCATTTGTACAATTTGACATCCCAGGAAAGATGACAATTTCTCTATTCCTGAACCCTTTTGTTATGACTATCATTTTGATGACATCACTTCTTACAGGTCGGAAGAGCGACCAGAAGAGATGTAATACTTCATGTTGTTTGTTTTTGTGTGTTGTTGTATTGTGTTTGTGTGTCTGTGTGAGCCTCTGTGGTTATGTGTAGTTATATGTGTTTAGCGAGATTGGCAAAGCTAACAGTAAAGCCGTAAACTCTTCTCTGCATTAACTCGTATTGAGACTGTCCAACAAGTTTCCTAAAATGTACGAGCGTTTTACTATTCCAGGTTTGGCGTCAAGGTAACAACGGTTTAATTTAACATGCATCAGGACAAAACATGCATTCACATCACGCACATAAACACACGCACATGTAACCTTGGCACTCTCTGTATACAGGCAGCAGCCTATTCCACCCCACTAATACTGAGTGTCAGTGTTAAGGCATCGGCAGAATTTGGGTAGAAAATAGTGCTTCAGAGTGAAGTAAACGGGTTTTTAGGGGGGCTGGCTGTAAACTACACTTGTAAACACACTTTACACGGCCCATCTACAACACGCGTAAACTTTTCGACAAAGTGCTAACGCAAATATTACCGTGGTCAGTTGTGTTCTCCTTTGGCGTCAGGGTGTTTTTTTTTTCCTTAAGACCTTAGAATACTTTGTCCTGAAGAAGAAGAGGGAGGCAGCAAAAAGCAGAGACGTGGAATTGAGGCGATTGTTTTTCATCTGGAGATAGGTAACAAAAATTCTGTAGCTTAAGTTCTGTGTGTATGTGTGTGTGTGTGTGAGAGAGCGATAAAAAGAAAGCTAGCATTGCAGATGACACCCGAATGCATGGTCAATGACTTACATAATGGCAAAATACTGAAACCAATCAATCACTTCCATTTATCGGTTATTGAGATGCAATATGATATATGACATCAATCCAGGTATGTGCAGATGTCACTGGGGCAGTGCAGCTTTAAATGTGTGGTATGTGAATGGTTTGTAAGGTCCCTTGTGTGCTTGTGTTTATGTGATTGCATGTGTGTTTATGTGTGGAGAATGTGCACTGCTGAGACTCGTGCCCAGGGGCTCACATACACACACCGTCAAAGAAAAGAGGGCTGTGAGGTCAACCTTTAGCACAGGTGTGTGTATGCGTGCATGTGGGTGGGCGCGTGCATGTACATTTGTATGTGTATGTCTGTGTGCATGTGTGAGAGTGCGTGTGCTTGTGAGAGAGAGAGAGAGAGAGAGAGAGAGAGAGAGAGTGAGAGAAAGAGAGCATGACACATGGGCACTTTTACATTTTTACAAAAAAAGCAAAAAACATGAACAGTTCAGGCAACAAGACCACAGAAGAGCAAGTTAACAACCTTTTTTAAATCTATATCTTTAAATATGAGGGATCCATACAAAACACTTACGTAATAAAATACCCATGTTATCAAATAATTTCACAAGTAATACACTGAAGCTGTAGGCAGGATGTACCGTCAGAATTTGGCACTAAATTCCACTCATCTTGTTTTTTTTTCTTCGTAAGAAAAAAAAAATCACATTTTGCTGAACAACATAACACATCTAAATATTGTTTCCCACGATAGAAATAAAAATAATAATAATAATGACATTGATGCTTCACAAGCTGACATTGTAACTCGTTAAATGTTTATATAGCTAATTACCCAACAAGAATTTTAGCAAAAAGGGACTCTAAAAAAACAAAAAAAAGAAAAGAAAAGAAAACAATTATACTGTAGTAGCAATAGTACTATGATAGGCTTTGTCTATGTTCAAGTAAACTGATTTTTAGTCTTCTCTTTAAAAACATGAGACAAATAAGACTATTAGACTTGTGATGAAACCACGACTCAATCCACGAAAAGCACCGACGGAAACGCGGGTCACACAAACTCTTTTTTTTTTCCTCTATACATTTAAACAGTATAAAATATAGGTCATTTCATGTGCATTTATACCACGGATTGTCTAACTGTAGGTCAGTTCAGCAAAAGGTGTGACATGTAGGTAGCATTTCCCCCAAACAGGGCACTCTTTTTTATTGTTTTTTTATACCTTTACTACTCTAGAAAAAAGTGGTTTTATATAGACTTTAATGAGAAACCAAGCCACTTAAAATGGCCTTATCAAAAAACTTTACACTGCCTGAAAAATGTAAAAACCACAAGCGAGCTCTGAGAGACTCTAATATCAATCGGACAGTTTTTTATTAAAACTGCGTGGAAGTAGTCTATTTCTCATAGAAACCGGCATGGTGCTCTTACTGTTGGCCTCATATTGCGAGATGTGCCAACAGTAAGTCCCAAAGCCAATCCCTGTATTGTACTTTCAAGTTTACTTTAAATGAATAAAAGAAAAAAAATCTAAACATAAAGAGAAGAAAAATATTGAGCTAAGAAACAAAAGTCGAATGCAAAATATTAAAATTCTTTTGCCACAGGTTTTTTGTTTATTTGTTATTTATTATTTATGTATTTTATTTCTTAAAATGATGGTTCTACTTATGGTATTATATATACTCTACCTATTTGTGAGTGTGAATGCAGCCTTTTCACATTTTTTTCCTTCCGTCTTTCCCCTATCCCTCCCCCCCACCCAGTATTCCAAGAACAAAAGTAAGTAAAGAAAAAAGAATAATAAAAACAGAAACTAACAAAAAATTTAGCTTAAAATGAGGTCACATGCAAAAAAATCCAAAAAAGATCAAGCTAAGATAAGTTGAGAGATCAGTAGGAGGAGGCCAGGTTATGATCAGGAGAACTCAGAAAGACATCAGAAACAATGACGAGACGATGAGACGATTTTTTTTTTTTTTTGAACGCCACGTAGACATGCTAGGCAAACGATGAGCAAAGAGTCATGGAGATGAGTTCTAGGGAAGAAAACGGGAGAGGAGAGTTACACACACAGCTCTGGCACACAACTAGAGCATTAAACCATGAGAACAACAAATGACAAACAACAATAACATCAACAACAACAACAACAACGACGACAACAACAACAGCGCTACTGACCAGCTGTGCACCAACAGAACCATTCTCAATAGAGGATTTTTTTTGTTAATTTTTTACACATATTTTAAATGGCTAAACATATACATAAATGATACACTCAAAAACACACACACACACATCCACTCACACACATAGCACCCAAAAGTATCCATCAGTGACTAGTCCCCTGTTTGAGACAGCTAGATGGATCTTGATTTGGGGGGCAAATAAAGATTATATTCTTTGTAACGTACAAATGAAACAAAACACCAGACGAAGCTAAATGAAACATACGGAAAAGAAGCGAGAAAGAGATTGCACATATGAAGTGCCACTACTCATGAAAAGGGACAGAGTATGGGAGGGAAAGAGAGATTATGAGAGAGAGAGAGAGAGAGAGAGAGCATTAGGGCTTGAATTAGGGCAACTGAATGTTGTTCAAAATCACTTTTTGGCCTCTATAACTAGTTAAATATAAAAAAGGCCTTTTGTGGTATTTTTGCTGCACAGTATCTTTCAGTTTTTAATGAGATTAGCCAACCACTACGTTTACGTAGTGTGCTCTTGTCAGTCGTTGCTGTTCCCAATGAAGCTTAAAGGCAAATATTCAATCTCTCTGACAAACTGCAAGGCATTTCTGCAGGCTATGATGAAACTGCTACAAACAAATCTTTTTTGGGGCAGCTGCTTGCCTAGTGGTTAGGGGTGTTCACCTTGAGATCAGAAGGTCGTGGGTTTGAATCCCTAGACTGCTAGTGACAGCACCGTAGTACCCTTGAGCAAGGTACTGCCCCACACGCCGCTTCCTGGGTGCCCCTCATTGGTGGCAGCCCACTGGTGAATGGGTTAAATTCAGATAAATAATTTAGCATTGTTCACACTGTGTAGTTCATGCGGGACTATAAAGGGCCACTTTACTTTTAATCCCAATTATTAACTGCAACAAACAGAATCACTTTGAACTTGTTTTTGTGACAATCATGCAGCCCCATCAGACAGAAATATGACTGAAGACATAGCAGATGAAAGATAGGGAAAAAAAGAATTGAACATGAGAGAGAGAAAGAGAGAAAGGGTGAGAGGGAGGGAAGGAAGGGGGGAAGAAGGGAAATGGAAAGGCCGAGAGAAGGGAATAAGGGAAAGCGGGGGGTGACTCTGTGTTCTCTTCACACAACAGGTTGTGTGGCTTCAGAAGACTGAACAAGGCTCCAAATAAGCGAGAGCACGTCTTTAGGAACCCAATAACTTAACCATAATAAATAAAGTCTTTCACTTCAGAGGCAGTAGAAATTCTGTATAAAAATAGAACTGCTTTTTTACAAATAAAATTTACAGGCCTGTGGCTTTCTGTACTGTATTTTTTTTCTTTCGATAAACATCAAGTATTTTCAGTTTTTCCCCCCTCCCCCCTCCCCAAAACTTAGAACATTTTGTTAATTTGTTTTTTAACCATCAACAGATCAAAATCTCATTTTTGTAAATGCTCTACACAAAAATGCTCTGTGTGACAAAACCACAACAATCTGACCCATAAAAGTTTCAACTAAGGAACTTATTTTGCTAAATTAAAAGTCCTGTCTAAAAAAAAAAGAACAGAAATAATTTTAATGTTTAATGGCAGGTGTTTGTGGAGAGTCTTGTTTTGGCAGTTGTTGCCGTCCGACTACAGAGAGGCCACAGCGGGTGTAACCCTTTTCTCTCTGGTGCCGGTGGGCAGAGGGATCAAAGAAGCAGCGGAGCCCGAAGCCGACACCAGAGGTCAAAGGGCAAAAAAGGTTTAACGTGCATATTGGTGCTTTTGCTCAGGTCTGACCCATTCCTACGCGTTCTCACAAGCCTCAAGTTCACAAAGAGAAACTAAACGTAGTTTAGAGATCTTTCCTTTCTGCTGTTGTTGTCGTCATCATGGAACAAAATAGGCATCATATAAATATTTACTTAAAATAAAAAAAACAAATTAAATAGTTTATACAACTCAAAGGAATAATAATAATAATAAAAAAAACCTAGCAATAGTAGCTATTCATTCGCAAGTCATACAAAATAATGGCAAAAATGGAAGCGTTCATGTGAAAAAATATAAATCAAATAATAATAATAATGATAATAATAGTAATAATAATAATACTGCCATCAAAAAAGAATGTGTCTTAAAAAGAATGTTTGGGGAAAGTAGCTCCCTCTTGTGGTGTAAGGGTGAAACCCCCGTGTTCCCCTTTCCCTCCCGGGGTCCCAGTGTAGTTGCCGTGGCAGCGGAGGGGACTTACCCTAGCAGTGTAAAGAGAGAGAGGACTGGCCCTAGCGCTAAGATCAGTAGGGCTTGCTGTCATTCTTAGAGCGCTTCAACTGCACCTTCAGACGCTTCATTCCAATCTGAAAACCGTTCATTGCCTGGATGGCAGCCTGTGCGGACACAGGATTGTCATAACTGACAAAACCTGAGAGGTGGAGTAGGGAAAAATAACATGTTAAAAAAATAAAAGCATTTACAAGATAAAATAAAAAACACTTTTTAGAAAATGCCAGTGTAGGTTTCCTGTTTTCAATAGATTTTGTGCTAATCGATTCCCACTTTGGAATATTTTTAAAAACATGTTTTTTTCCCAAAACACAACAACGTGGTTTTTCACTATATGTGGGTGCTCTTGGAATGTTACCCACATGAAAAGCGGGGCATTACTGTATGTGAATAATTTAATTTTGAAAAATGCCAGCCATGAACCCAGTGATGAAATACTTATATTATTTAATATGTGTTGTCTATTAAAATGTTTCATTGAATCAGTTCATGGTAAAAATGCAAGCAAAGCTGAATAGAATGATGGTTGTGGACTAAATATGTTTCACTGCTGATCTGCTTCCACTCACTTTTTAACGCATCTGTGCTAGGTGATGATTAACTACCATTAGAAATTTGGTGGATCTATGATTTCTGTACTGTGTGTAGGCGTGTCACTATTTCTATTACATATTCTTGAGTATTTTAACTGTTTGGCAATAATACATTCTGTATAAATATTCTATTTTCTACTATTAATTGCTTTGGCAGTGTTACAGGTAGACCAGTTAGACTAATTAATTATGCATATTAAATAAAAATTAATAAAACAGTAGCAGTAAGAGACAGATCAAGAGAGTAAGAATAAAGGAATAAGAGCGGAACAGAGAAAGAGAAAACAGGAATAAAAATAGCTTTGCTGGATTTTCATCACTCTGGTCTACCACTTTACTCTGAACTGCTAAGAGCTTTAATACAAATCTACTGGTGAAAACCTCTTTCAGTGTTCAAATGAAAGGATGTGTGTGTGTGTTTGTGTTTTTTAATAGATGTGCTATTCCTGATTAAAAGCTTATACAAGTGTAATGAGTGAAAACATTAATGAATCTGTGTGTGTGTGAGTGTGTGTGTGTCCCATACCAAAGCACTTGCTCAGATTGGTCTGTTTGTCGATGAAGACTTTGGCCGACACAACATTTCCGAAAGGCATGAACATCTGCAGAATGTCCTGGTCCCCAAACTCCTGCGGCAGGTGGTAGATGAAAAGATTGGCCCCTTCTGGTCCTGAAAGTACACACACACACACACACACACACACATTTATTTTTAAGCTTTGCTTTTAAGCTGCTCATTTTTGCCCTGCTCTATAATATAAGATTAAAAAATGAACTCCTTACTTTGTAGCCACAGGACAGATGCGTAATATGTGTCATTAACTGACTTTATAGTGTCTTAATATCCTTAGGTTGACAGCAAAACAAATGCTTTTGTTGGTCTCCATGTGTGTGTGTACTTGCCTGAGTATGTGCGTGTGCCTTTGTGTGTGTATGTTTCACTTTCTTTATGGTGACCAAATATGTTCATAATGAAAACTTTCTGGTTATAAATTATTGGTCCCTGTCTGAGTGTAGCAGTGTTACCTGATCATTGTATTTTTCATTTATTATCAAAGTATTCCAACAGTCATTTGTTAAAGTAGTTAAAGGTAAAAACAACAAGTGTTCTGGGCATCAGTAAAAAGTACAAATGTGTCTTAAAGAGCTGCCTTGTTGAGCAGTAAGGCTACTGCTACTGCCATAATACACCCTAAAATGAGTTCTGATTCATTATATATTGCAGTTGCGAGCCTGTACAGATTATTAGCTAGTACTGCTTTCATGTTAAGGTGGTTTCCTATAGATGTCATATCTATGGAAATAAGTATTCTGACACAGTTTGCAGTTGACACTTGATATCTTATGAAGTATTTCTAAACCAACAAAGTACATTTTTGTTTGTATTTAGAACTAAATGCTTTTAGGGACCCCTCCTCTTGTCTTCTAGATTTTAAGAACCAACTAGCGGAGAAGTGTTTGGGCCTTAAAGGCATACACTCCTTGATTTTGCAATTACAGTTTGATAACCTATTCATGTCCAATTTTTTTTTACTTTTACATAATTTTGCATTGCTATTCAACAAAGAAATTCCAATGTGCTTTTCTGAGCATATTGTGGGTACTATAAGTATGTTTTAGATCTGGTTAATTATATTTAATGCAATGCACCCTGTGAAATGTAAAAATCATACATACTTTTTGGTACTATTTAATACAATACAATTATTTAATACAATACAATACAAGAATACATTTTGGACTTTTTATTTTTATTTTTTTCACTTTTCAGCCATATAGTGATTTGAAATATTTCTCCAAATATGTGCTCAGGCCAGGCTTAAAGAAAATATAAACCAGAGGAAATAAAACATTTCAGGACACTGATTGACAGGTCCAGAACTGAAAATGATAATGTAAGGGTTTACATGGGCCTGTATGCTCCAGCCTTACCCTCTTTCTGGCTCCCAGCTGCGCTCTGCTGCTGCAGTAGAGACTGGCTGTATAGGGTTGGCAGGGCTGCTGCTGCATACTGCTGGATCCCTGAGTAAGCCTGGGTGAGAGCGTCCATGGGCCCAGCCGAGCCGTTACTGAGCGCAGTGCTGCCCAAACCTCCGTTCAGGGCAGCCATACCTGAGAGCATGTGAGCAACTTTACATAAAACCCAACAATAAAGAAAAAAGAAGTGCACTTACTCGTTAGCGCTTGGGACTCGGGGAGTGTGTTTTTTTTCTACATCACAGCATACAGACACGGTAACAATATACACATTAAAGACACACAAGACAGTCTATAGTTCAGATTAACAAACAAAACTACAAGACATACAGAATACGTAAAGTATATCAGAAGACACCATCCATAAACAGACATCACATTAACAGGTCAGTCATCAATAACAAAGACCACAACACACACACATACACTCACATATCTACACACAGATAGACAGACATAAATGCCAATTACTGCACAAAACAATGTAAGCAAGTGGAAAGCGTGGCCGACACATGCAAAATACATCACAGCAGCAGCACATCACGATAACAAGCCCAAACAACATACCCGGCTTTCTTATGAGCTTTGTACATTCATTCTTCAAGACAGTGTCCATGTTATTACAGCCTGTTCTCTCTGTTCCTGTAAGGTTTATACATCCTACTTAAATAAAAACATTAGCTTCTTAAGCAGCTTTTACTCAAAAATGTTCCTGCTGGTTTCTTGATATTGCACTTTGCACAATGTTTTATCATCACACCCTATTTTGCCACCCTATATCTAATAGTTACTGTTAAATTACTAATGCTTTTATTATTGTTTAAGATTCACTCTCACAACAAGTTTGCAATTTTTCTCTTCAAGGAGTCAAAGCTGTGGTATGATGTGATCTTTCCCATCGGTCCGTACCAACAGGTCTGCTAGTATTAGCAAAAAAATAATTAAATTGTAACTCTGAAAGCAAATGAGTCCCAGCTGCGTTGCTTTATTTCTTCATTTGCGTATTTTTGTGTATTTTTGTCTTAAAACTATGTGTAATACCTACATCTCCAGATATATGTGCTGTATCAGGGGAGTCTATGACCAACAAGAGCCAAAATATCAAAAACTGTTTTATACAAATCAATAGAGCACACAATGCACCCAACAGCAAGACGAAGTACCTTTACTTTTACCACACAAAGTGACAGTTTACTACAAGAAAATTGTTTGCTTTGAAGACTGGAGCTTGCCAGGTAGCTTTAGATGTACAGGAAATATGATGCTAAAACTGCCCAAATTAACTGGGAAAATATTACAGGGAGTAAAGGATCCAACATTCTAGTTTCTCGCATAGCATCTTTCATTTCCAATACACTTACCTAAATGAGACAAGTGCACTAAAATATGCATTTGTGTATGTGCAAACTATATATTATGCGGCTAATTAAAAAGGAACAGGTACAGCCTAAAAATTCCAAAGTCAAACACATACACACCCATTAAACCCTATCAATGAGGTGAACCAGGTGCTTTAAGTAAGTGATCATTAACTCCTAGAACTTTGAGGGAAATGTAGATATTTTGTTGCACGTTAGATATATATCTCTCCATATGTAATTAATCAAAACTTAGCTACATAACAAATTAGATTTACATTTGTTTACTATATCAACAGGTTTAAGCCTGCACTTCAAAATACAATCATATATTCAGCTTACAAACATGAGTGTAGTATAGATTTTAAATGGGTCCTGCTTCTTTCAGTGAGCTGTAAGTAAGAACTATTGCAAATGCGCAACTATTAAATAAACATTTGATCGCACTTTAATGAGCTGACCACAATTTTTTAAGCCAATAGCAGATATTTTTCACAATTCCTGGCTAACCTAATGATATGTTTCAAATGACAAGTTTTAAATCACAATTATGTTTTATGGTAAATAATTATCAGTTAGTGCTGGGCCTAAACTTTGTTTATACATACTAAATATAATCCACATACAGAAAGAATTAAATATAGTATACATAAAAATATGACCCAAAAACATTCAGATAAATGAAAGGCAAATGGACTGTGGACTGTTACATCTCTATTAGTTAAACTTGAACTCGATTTTACATACAGTATATCACCTGCTTGTAAATAAATGCAGATGATTTTTCTATCATAAGACAGAGTAAAAAAGCTCAAAGAATTTTGATATTTTGAATTTCGAGAGACAAGGGTAATTTCAATGCTAACTTTAGTCTCTTCACATCCAATATGTCAAACAATTTGTTCCGTCTACTAAGTACAAGATTCAAGTGTTTATGTGTGTATCTGTGCGTGTGCGCATAACTGATTCATGCATATTTACTGACTGGCCTTTTGGCTTGACGGCCAGCAAACAATAAATGATGAGCAGGGTGCTTAGACTGCAGCTTCCTCATTTATTCTGCAATAATTACAATACTGACCTTTAGTATTCAATTAAACTATACAGCCTCTTAAATGAGCAGTGTGTGTGTGTGTGTGTGTGTGTGTGATAGTTATTTGAATGAATGTAAAATGGATGATGTTCTGTTTGAGGGAGCTTGATTTATAAAACCAGAAACCTGGCCAAAAGGTCATTTCGGAAAGATGGAGACATCAGGGTCAGGTCACTCAAACGTAAGTACAGGCACAAACAAATGCAATGTAAATGAATGTCATAATAACTGGACTGTTCCCCAGATCAGGGTTAACTAGATACCAAATTACACACACAAACACACACATACCCTTTCAGCCATTTCAGAAAGGCCTCCTATCCTCTCGCCACCAAACTTAACATCTTACGGGTCTTACAGTCCTTGTGCTTTAGTTTATAGGTATTTTTAGTTTATGGATATGTTTACAGTTAATAATTATTGTACAGCGCTACAATGAACACAATTGCTGCTCATTCAATACGTTTTATTGAACTGCTACTAGTTTCTTTTAGTGGATTTAACATATGGAAGCTAATGTTCAAAATAAGGTAAGCCTAAGTGATGAACCAAGCGAACATTGGTGCTTATTCTTTCATTGGGACTCTCATTTAGTGAAATATCCTGGCGTTCTTCAAACACATTTTACTGGGTTAAAAAAATAAATAAGGCAAACACACAGCAGAAGACTAGCAGCTAGCTGGGAGATGTAGTTACAGATTCCTTCATCACAATGCTGCCTTTTAAATCACTGATTCATAAAACAGCCTGGTATTGAGACAGCTGCCTTCAGTTTTGGACACAACCCTTGTTTCCTCAAACACTGAATCCAGTGGAATTAGTCCTAATAGAGCCTGAAGTGTTCCAGTACACAAAAACACAAACACACACGCACACACACACACATACACACACACACATACACATACACATACACACACACACTCTCACACTCACACAAGCTGACAACCCCACAACAGCACTACAATTAGCAATACAATGTGGTGTACAGAAAAACAGACAGCAATGGCTTAGCAGTGTCATGTGTGTGAATGTGCTTGTGGAGACAGGGCGAAGAGGAGTTTGCTGCACGTTCACCCACATTGATGCCAGAAACAAATAAAATTCCAACTAGGCTAGATTCAGGGAATGAATGCTAATCCAGTTCAATTATTGTCAAAGGTCAAACCAGACTCGATTCATTTCCTGAGTCGGACAAAGTTTAAAACAGAGAAATCCAATAATACAAACACCCAAAGACAAGCAACAAATGGTGGAAGGTAACAGTTTAAAACTACTCTCATTACAGTACTTGAGTAATACTTTTTTGTATAAATAAATCAAACATTTACCTTTTTTCTTACAGTATAAAACAGCAGAGCTGTTAAAAAGCGGTTGGGTGCTTTTCCAATTATCTTTTTATTTTATTTAAGCATCACAGCCCATTATCAAGCCTGAAGCCACTCTAAATGTATCGATTTGTTATCTAGCAAGTTCAGCTAATGAAAAATTAATGCTCATTCAGGTTAGGTAGTCAGTAATCTAATGAAATATTGGCTAATAAACTTGTATTAGCTCCCATAACTTAAAGCTCAGTTTTTAACACTTGCAACTTTTGAAAATGAATTTTTCATTCATGATCTAAAATAATAGTAATCATTACCAAAAAAATTAATCTATGATTTTTAACCACAACCTTAAACCTTAAAACCTTAAAACCTTAAAAGTTAACCGCCATTAGCATTCATGCTATGCTCCACAGAACAGGATAACTTCCACACATGATTGCAATGTATCATTACTTATCAAGTAATAGCACACAATAATATTGCTTTCAGCTGTTTCATTGTGTTTAAAATAGTATGTATTCATATTTTTACTTGGATTCAGTTATCTTTATCGTAACTCTATCTATCCTAGTGCTCTTTCCACCCCTGAAAACAACAAATACACAGACATACACACACAAACACAGACACACACATACACACACACACACACAAACAAACATCTGTAACAACTGAAACAGCAAACTCCCATCAGACCCAGAGAGATGCCCTATTTAAGTTAGATCATCTGCTAACTTTATCACTGCTTGTGAGTGCACATGTGTGTTGCCATCTTCATGTGCCAGCGGAACTATCCCCAATATAAAAGTTGAATATGACCACTTATTCAAAATGTAATTTAACAAAAAGTTTTGTAAAAACCAAACAGTTTTGAAAACACATTTCATAAAGTTTGGTTAGTACTTGCATAGGTTACTTGTACAAACATTATGAGCCTCATGCATGGGGTATAGTAGAAAGTTACTAAAGTAGATCAGGCTAGCTATGTAGATGCTGTTAGAAAACATAAGAATTTGCGTACATTTTCTATTTTTTAAAAATCATAAAATAACTACAAAATGAAATCATCTATCATAACTGTGATCTTTCACATGCATACAAAATAAACTGCATTTGAAATGAATAACACTAAATTTTGATGTAGATGACAAAAGGTCCAGTTGTACTCTAATTCTATTGTAGCTATATGGCATTTTTGCGTAAATGTACAGAATGTGGAGGTAAATTACAGCTTCGCCACAGGAAAACAGGAGGACCCGACAAGCACATGAAGGCATGTGTGTGTGTTTATGCTGAGTGGGTGTCTCTCTGGGCGGCACATAGCGAGCGTATATGGACGTACTGGAGTGGAATGGGTGAGGCTGATGCAGGGCTATACTCACTGTTGACGCTACCTGCTAGTGCATTAATGTTGTTGAGACCAACGGTGGCCCCAGCCAGCCCCTGCAGAGTCCCCAAGGAGCCCAGAGAACTCATGGCTCCTGCACTGGAGTTTGCTGTGGAACCTGCTACTGGGACAGACAGAGAAAGAGAAAGAGAAAGAAAGAGAGACAGAAAGGACGAGAGACAAGGGTATATGCAGAAAAGAAGAGAGAAAGGGACAGAGATATAAAAAAATAAGAGACAGGTATAATATGCTATAGCGCACATACAAATATATGGCTTTGAAATGTTCGCAGTTTGAATCTTTGACAAAAGTTTAGCACTTTCACTCACATACACACACAGACACACAAAGTGCAGGACGAGGGTACAATCCAGTGCGTGGAGGATGTTGAAAATGATACCAACAGCATAAAAAACAGCACATGGTCCTTAAAAGCGGTAAAAATGTTAAATCTGCAGACAAGGTGCATACAGTACAGGCCAAAAGTATAGAAGCATGCTTTAATTAATTCTACAATCAAATCAATTTGTCAACAGAAATGACAAAATAAAGTGTTTATTGATTTAGCGTAAATTCCGGACTACAGAGCACACCTGATTAAAAGCCGCATGCTCTAATTTTAGAAAGAAAATAAATTTTGTACTTGTACAAGCCGCACCAGATTATAAGCCACATGTGTCTCATGCTGTAATATGAGATTTCTACACGGAATTTTTTTACTTTTAAAGTTTACAGTAACAAAAAATACATATTGCACATGGTTTTATTTTTCAAATAGTGTCTGTAACGCGGCTCCCTTTCAGTATACGTACGTATCAGTAAGACACATCATGTTGCTTCTGCTTTTTTACTGAACAACATTCCATCGCCTAACTAGCGGTAAAAAAATATCCCGTATATATTTACTGCGGCCTACCAATAAAAGTCATAAATTGGCATTTTCATCTTTCGTATCTTCGTCATGGGCGGGGCTTAGGGGGCCGTGCCCCGCCCTCGGACTCACTCTGCCCCGCCCTGGAAATACGAGCTGTCTGGGATTGTTCCCAGGAGTATGAGCTGCCGAAACACTCCTCGCAGATGTGAGCGAGATGCACATAAAACATATCAACCTGAAAAGAGCCTATAAAATGTGTCGCCTCCCCAAAGTTCCATCTGCAAATACGTGTCTGCCTCCGGGTCTGATTACAAGGCAAAATGGTTTTGGCGTCACGTAAAAAAACATGCATTAACCGTATCATATTATTAGCCGTTGTAGGCTCCAAAATTTGGGAAAAGAGTAGTGGCTTATAGCCCTGAATTAAGGGTAGTTAAAATTTTCTACTGGTTTGAGTGTTGCACTCTGTACACTGACCAGAAATACTTGAGCGAACATGAACAAACAAAATGTGCCCAAACTTCTGGCTGGCGTGCCATACTTGTATTTGGTACAGTGTTCTCACCCTTTTCTGTCCATGTCTGTTCCTGCACATTGTAATAACAGCTGCAGACATTATACTATTTACATTTAAGCAGACACTTCCATTCCCTAACTTCAGGGGTCAGTCTTCCTGGAGCAACTTGTGGCCAAAGATCTTGCTCAGGAGCACAGTGGTGGTTTGCTGTAGGACTCTACCCATGACCTCAAACTTTTCAACATTAAGACCCACCTAGCCAAGGCCCACTTGTACACATTAAATAACCATTTGTGGACCAATAGCTTGTCTCGATTTTAGATTCGCGGCCCAATCAAAAGTCTTCGCGGTCCACTGGTGGTCTCCGGCCCAGTGGTTGAGAATCCCTATGTCTGTATTTTTTACTCCTAGCAAAAATTATTTTGTACATTATTCTTTAACTAAACAATAGTAGAATTGATATATATAGATCCATTTTTAAAAGGTTCTTAAAATGACTACTTAATCCTGCAAAGAAGCATTCATGTATTCAAATGGGTTTGGGTTTTCTTAGGATTCCTTTACTAAAGGACTTCATACTCCGTAACAGGAAGTGAAGTATCCCTAACTTGGAGCAGTTTTTCATTCTTTCTACATTCCTAACCATAACACTGAGTCATTATCACATTAACGTTTTTACTGCATACATATTTGGTAACCAGTCCATTGATTTTTTGGTTTTGTTTTGATATTTATGTATATACAAACACAAACACACACAAACATGCACACACACACACACGGTCCTGCTTCCATATGTGTGGCCTGCAGTGTAGACCTTTGTTTACGTTTTCATTTACTGACAAAGAAAATGGATATGAAAAGAGTGATAAAGTGAGAAAAGTGAGAAGACAGAGAGGTGAGAATAATAACAGCCCAGTGCTCCACCCGTTAAATCTCCCACCTGGAAACAAAATTCCCAAAATACAGCTCCGCACTTGTGGAACAGATGAAGATTATGCTCAGCTACAAACTTTGCGCCATCAAACACCGAACAGCACACATTTCATAGGATGAGGATGGCATTCACCTCAGACAAGCTGGAGGTGCTACAAGGGACCAAAAACACACACACACACACATAGCCAAGACTCAACAACATCCGTTTATAACTAAAGCTTTGACACCGACTAGACATTGACAAGGAAGATGACCAGGGAAAAGACATATTGATGGCTGCCATGGTGATCACTTTGGTGGTGGTTTGGCCTCTGTTTTAAACTGTGAGCAGAGGTTTACTTTGATTCTCTGATGTATTTTGAGACACTCAAGGGTTTGACAGTGATGATGGTGGAGGAGGAAGCCTTTAGCTAGCTTTTAGCACGTTTCGATTAGCGCTTTCGGAATTCTTGATATCTTGAACTGATATGTGATGACCCTGAAGTGAATGATGAAGATAACAATGGAGGTTGTGAGGTGGAGGAGGATGGTGATGATGATGATGAAAGCCCTGGCTGGGCGGCCGCTGGTTACCTGGGCTGGCCAGGGCTCCCAGGGACCCTGTGCTGGAGGTCAGGGCGCTAGCGGTGGAAGGGCTGGCAGAGCTTTGCGCTGCAGCTGCAGCTGCTGCTAGAGTGGCCAGATTCTGTAACTGCAGAGCATTCATACCTGAAGAGAGAGAGAGGGTCAGTGTGTGTGTGTGTGTGTGTGTGTGTGTGTGTGTGGGTGTGTGGGTGTGTGCCTGTGCGTTTGCATATGTGTGTGTGTGTGTGTGTTTGCGTTTGCATATGTGCGTGTGTGTGTGTGTGTGTGTGTGTGTGTGTGTGTGTGTGTTGGGGGTATTTAAATGCGCATATGAGTATGTATGTAATGACTGTATATATGTTTTTTTTGTGTATTTATTAAATCAATTAAGTGTGTATGTTGGGGTGCAATAATGTCTTGTTTCTTCTTTTGTGTGTGTGTGTGTGTGTGTGTGTGTGTATGTGTCTCACACACGCCCTGCTCTACTGCACTCAAAGGGGAGAGAACGTGTGCGGGATCAAACAGAAGAATGCACAGAATGTGTCGTATATACACTCTCAATGTATATACTGCAAACTATGAGTTAACACACAATTAACGCACACACACACACACACACACACACACACACACACATACACACAAAGAGGACACACATAAGTAAAGACACTCAAACTACACTGTTTTTTTGAGCTGCTAAACAAGATGTCACAGTTCCATGTGACAATATAACCTAAAGTCAAAAGCCTGAAACTGAAACTCGTACTTTTCTTTTTTTCTGTGATTCCGAACAGATTTCTCTCACTTTCACATGAAAATTCCGTTCAAATTCTACATGGCTGGAACTTACTGAGAATGCCTGCAGGTTTCAAAGCTTATAGTCTGCCCAAATGAATCTGGGCTAATACAAAAATGACAGAAATGAAATGTGTTCTACAACAGGAGGGGTGTTTGAACAGTTTTTCCTGAACAGCGCAGACACTCCTGGTAGATAAGGAAATGAATAGAATAAAGGTGAGAAAATTGGCACTGGTCTGCAGAAGTTTGTGTTTGCTACTCTGTAGCTTTTCATCGTTGGCCAGTTTCTATTCGCAGAGGCTCTGCTGGTTTTATTTAGGTAGTGCATTCACTCAACTGTACCCCAACTGTGCCTGTACTTGTACCAGATACTCATTATCAGGAATAGCCTAGTGAGGAGTATGTTCCCACATTAAAATTATGTTCCCACATTTATTTTATTCTTAAATCAAATGAAACAAGCCCTCAATCCGTCCATAAAATTAATATGTAGCCTACTTATCAGTCCATTCTTCCTTAAAGCAGCGTTTTTCTGAATCAACTTTCGACTTAAGGCTCATTGAGAGTGCCATTTTTTATGCTTTCAGTAGAATTTTCCAGGCCTTTTTCGCGGAAATGTTCTCCACAAACTACGCATGTGACAGGGATGCTAAATGTGACAGCTTCCTAAATAAGAAACCTAAAGTATCTCAGTCGCCCTCTAGCGGCTTGCTGCAGTAACAGGAAATATGAGTCTGTTAACATTGACAAAGGCTAAAAAAGACAAATTTGAAATTAAACTGATAAATGAAATTTGGAAGGGAAATTCATATATCAAACAATAATATTTTACTTTAAATAAAATATTAATAGTATTTTATTTCAAGAGAGCACCTAGCCTTCACAGTTTCTGGCCCATAGACAAATGTAGTTGACGCCATATAAGCTACCATGACAATGCCATGCTAGTGACGCTGCTGTGCTGGGGATGATCTACCAAGTAATATCTTATCAGCAGTAGTAATTTAGTCAGTAGTAGCACTGTGACCTGTGATAAATGAGGCAGCTGTGTAAAATGTATGCACTGGCAGATTTTGTGCATCTATATAATTACAACGGTAATAATAAAAATAATAACAATAATAATGATAGTAATAAGAAGGAGAAGACGAAGAAGTAGACGACAAAAAACAACAACAATATTAATATTACTACTATATATACTATATATCTTTAAGGATGTTTTTCTATTAAATCATGTATATATGTACAATTACTAAGAAACTATGAGTTACTTCAGAAAGACTGCAATCATCATTCACTCAACCAAAGTGAGTAAAGAGCGGACAGTGTGCTGTGGAGCTCTGTAAAAAAAAACTGAAAGAAAAATGGGATGTCGATAATGAAAAAGGACCAGCAGGAGAACAGGCGGCTATGGGGTACTGTCTAAACGCATTCGTGCTTCTAAACAGGGAAAAAATCTGTGTGTGTTTAAAAAATACCTGCTGATTAGCTGGCACACATAGATCTGTGGTCAAGGAGGGCACTTATGCCAGTTGCCAGTTGGGGTTTTATGTGTATGTGTCTGGAGATCAGAGCAAAAAAATGTGTGGGAGAGAGCAGCTGGGGGAGGAGGAAGCGAAAGAAAGAAAACAAAAGAAGCATTTGGAGAGCAAGCGAGAGTGAGAGCAAAGAAAAAGGAGAAAGAGAAAAAAAAGAAAAGTTCAGAGTGCAAGAGACAGGGAGCAGGAAGAGAGAGTGTGAAAAAGAATGAAAATGCAAGTGAGTGCACGAGAGAGCATGCAAAAGGGAAAGAACGAGAAGTGTGTGAGAGAGGGAGAGCAAGTGAGAAAGAACGTTTGTCAGAGGTCAGTGGAGAGTGTGTGGCTCTTAACTCAGCACTCAGTGTGTGTTAGTGTGTTACTGAAGCTCCTTATGGCTTATAACACTCAATGTGTGTTACTGAAGCTCCTTATGGCTCTTAGCTCCACCCACAGCAGATGTCAGCTGCACATAGGACCTGCCAATCAGGGCCCGTTGCCAGGCGACAGATGGAAGAGTCCAAAGATTTTCACAATTTAACTGAGAGAAAGAGATGAAATCTCAGTGAGCTCAGAGACTCCTGCTGGTTTACACTTCACAAAAAACACACATACACACACACACACACACACACACACACATACACACACACACACACACACACACACACACACACACACACACACACACATTATTGTAATGGTGCATGTCTGTGTGATATATACCAATCAAAATAGCCCAAAGTGAAATATGCGAAACAAAGCATGTAACTTGGATGTAAAACATGTGACTTGAATGTAAACAGTAATAGTCATCTATAGATGAGATGCATTTATTTACTTACAGATATTAGTTCTATTTTAATTTGTTTCCAGACTTGCTATCTGGTATGGTAAGCAATTTGTAAAATAAATAAACGAGGACAAAATGAACAATTTATATATATTTTTTTCATTTTTATTTTCAATTATTTTAAACTATTCGTTCTGTGGTTTTTCTTTATATCTAGGACAACAATCCCCATGGCATGCCCTCCTTTCACTATCAGATCTTGTTAGATAATATTATATTCCTCTGTGCGGCTGCTAGAGTTTGTTAAATGGCCTTTTATTATGAAGTGGGTGATGAGGTTTCTTGTTTTGTATCAGTCATAGCTGTTAGTGTTGAGTTTTTGTGTTTATTTATTTATGTTTAATGTACATAAAGGGTTTGTGTTTAAGTTTATGTTTTCGGTCCACCGTCATACTGGATGTCTGGTTGATGTCAAGTTGTTTTCTGGCCCTCGTGCCTCTTTTGTTTTGTCAATTTTATTGATAGACAGAATGAATTTTTGCGACTGCGCCCGCTGCCTCTGGTTCACCCCAGCTGAAGTGTTTATTTTTTATTTTTTCTAAAAACCTCACACACATTGCTGCGGCAAAGCTTCAACTCTTAATCAGAATATCTCTTTACGCTGTTTGTCGAACTTTCTTATCTACAACTTTTTTAGCTTAGTGGCTAAAAGATTTTTTAAAACGATTTTTTCCGTTTGTTTTTACAGGATAGCAGCAGGGTGACATGCAACAACACAAAATGTCTTTTTAAAAATATTTTAAGAAACGGTTTAAGTTGAAGCAGCTTAAGCACTTTGAACAGCGGAGTGAGAGAATGTGTGTAGTGAAAGTCTTTGCTATGGGCTTCAAACGGACATTATCAGCTATGGCTCCTTTCTCAGAACTCTATTTAAAGTGGTTTCACAAGAGGCTGCTGTTTCCGAAAGACAGTAAAAAAAGCACAGACTGGATTTGATAGTTATGGTAATCTCACCAAATTAGAGGCAAATGTCTTTCATCCCGCACTGTGGCAGCTGGTGCTGCTGTCGGCGTACTGCAAACCTACGATTTTCTTGCGTGTGTGTGCGGGCGCGCGTGTGTGTTTCAGAAACGCACTGGTGAACTTAGGCAGGAGCTTTGAGAACTCCTTAATGGTAAACAACACCAGCAGCACACTCCCCGTACCAAGCGCAGCCGCTAATTAAAGAGGAGAGACAGATTCTTCTCCTCCATTCACAGGAGGAAAGCACTGCAGAGGTGAAAAAACATCATGCGCCTCTATAAATGTGGTTTTCAGTTATTATCCCTCTTTTTCTCTTTCATCCGCAGCAGTGACAATGATAATTGAGCGGCTGCTCCGAATATTCGTTGTGCAAAGCCCAGACGGCTCGATAAACAGACCACAGTTGGGAACTGCCAAACATCTCACACACACAGACACATAGACACACGTACACAAAAAGAAATACTGTGAGAAAGAAGGACATAAAGGGAGAAAGGGTGTTGAAGGAAAATGCAACAAAACTTTTTGTGGCAACACAACAGAGAGATAAAGTCTCATAAGTCTATGAGACATTCACACACACACACACAGAGACGCAAACACACACACACACCGGTCATTCTGCTTGTATAAAGACAGATCAACACTGCCTCAATGTCAGTGACATACACACAGTTTTGTTCCTTCTCCATTCTCTATTTGTCCCCAACGGCTGGAACTTCACATGCATTTTGGAAAGCTTTGGCTGGACCAAACCACCACCAGGCGCTTTGGGGAAACATAACACTACTAAACAATCCTAACAGCACAGTTCTCCCATGGGCACTGGCCCATCTGTGGCTACCAGGACTTTGAAACATCATCTGGACAGAGAGCAACAGCACAGTGGTATTTAGCAGTCTTAAAAATACCAAATCTTCCTCCTCTATTTGGTTGTGGTCTGCAAAATCAGACATATACATTCATGTTTAAGCGTTTATGTCCCCAGAAAGAGAACACCGAAGACATAAAATGCATCCCAGGATTCACACTGCAGAATGAAATCTTCCATTCACACACAAATTCCATAGATTGGTGACGCAAGGGCGAGAAAGAAAAAGGCTCTTTTAACTGCTGATCTGAAATGTAATACTGAATTTAAGAAACGTTCATATTAGAGGTTAAATGATCCAGAACTGGAATGGTTTAGTAATGAGAGTTTAGTAGGAGGGATAAAATGGGCTTTCCTGGGCTAAGAACAGGACGGCTAGGTAAAGGGCCTGAGCTGAGATAGACTTACCTGCCATCTGCTGGATACCACTGAACGCTCCTAGATTACTGGAGGAAGTTGCCTGCTGTAGCAACTGGGGAGAGAGAGAGAGAGAGAGAGAGAGAGAGAGAGAGAGAGAGAGAAGTTAATAGACAGCATTATGGATAAAGCAGTATGTACATATTTGCTTAAAGCAGAGTTCTCATGCTCAAAATATGTAGAGCCACAGCCCTGCACTTGTTCAAGGGAAGAAAAATGTTCTTCCTAACTCCAAATATAGGTGATCCACCAAGACATTTTCATGCTAGCCTTGGGCCTGTTGCTAACTGATGGGGTTACGTGATCCCTACATTACCTAACCACAGATACAGACTTCAGGCACCAAATCTGTCTTGGTTGATCAACTACATTTGAGACAGGAAAGCTATCAATTTAATTTTCTTTTGCCGACTAGTCCTTAAAGTTAACACACCCGGTTCTGAGTGATAATTAACAGATCAGAGGAATCATGGGTGTAATATCAAGGAGAACTCTGCAGTGCTGCAACCCTTCAGGATTTGGGTTTGAGAGCCCTGACGCAAAGTAATGTACTGTCTTTGTGTAAGGAGAAGGTTTGAGATGGAACATTATGATGTGCTCTAAAGTGAAATTTTCCAGAGGAACACTGTAGGACAGTCTGTTAACGGCAGAGACACACAGCGCTAGGTACCAGCTACAGAGTGGACATTGTTTGTTTTCTCATTTAAAAAATTTCCCCTTAAAACTGTCAAATAATGCTGGATTATTTCCAAGCACTATTCAGAAAATAATTTTTGCTGACATTACTAAAAACTAGCCAAATATTCTGTTCCTTAAAAGGAGAAGTAGATAAACATTATTTGATAATACTCTTTCATATTGAAGTGTGCATACTGAATGTGTGAATAAGAGAGTGTTAGCTGAAATAAATTCACAGTTGTTTGTATTGATAAGTGGGTGTTACATTGACAACTGTAAAAGATGCACACCATTTTCCTTGGCTGTGTGTAGCTGCAGTTTACAAAGTGTGAAAAGTGTTGGGTACAAGAGAGCAAAGTGGTATCTAGGAGTCGCTAAAGGAGCAGAGTGGTTGCTAAAGATGCTATGCTAAACGTTTAACATGACAGGCTTGCTAGCGCTAGCTCAGCCTTGTGCTACGACGAAGGGAAGGAAAGAAAGGAGAAAGGAGCAAAGGAGGTGGAGGAGGATGTAATGATGTTGTCTCAGTGCTTTAGGACAATGCCTTTTGCCCTGTCCCCTTGTATTAACTCTAACGAAAATACAGAAAATGTCCAGGCTAATCTGTTTGTTTAACAGGCAGTGGGGCGTGAGGGGCCTGAGCTGGAAGAGGCGGTGCAGGAGACAGGGCATTTTTTAAAATTCTAACGAATGAAGATGAGATTCTATGATGCAAAATCATCACAACAAACACCATATGACAGTCTGTCCACCAAAAGAGACCACAAACAGTCAGTGGTGTTGCCTAGACGTACTGTGTCAAGTTCACCCCAAGTATGTTTCTGGAAGCTTATTTCTTTTGTTACCCTTGATGACTGTCACATTATAGTATCTTAGATTATTCAGAGAATATTGTATTGAAATTCAAATTTAAGTGATATGTCCCTTTGAAAGTTACAACTGTGAGGGTAAAAACACACTTGTAAGGACTTTGCACAGTGAAAGAAAACCTGGCGACAAACACCAAGTTATTTTGAGTATGGGGACCAGATCTTGATGCTAATGGCGGAAAGAGCAAAAGGAGAACGTGCGGGCAGAGCCTTTTCACTAAGAGACAGTGGAGGGTTCAGGGCCTACGCCAGAAGAGACGGTGCAGGGACGGGGTTTAGGAATTTGGGGGCGGAGACAGTGACTGACTGCGGCGGCGGCGTTGGCTGCGCTGCTGGTTGCCGTGGTTGCGTGGGTGTGGCCTCTTACTGCCAGATACTGCGGAGTTAAGCCGGTCAGGCCAGTCAGACTTCCCCAGGCAGAGGCGCTGTTGAGCTGCTGCATCTGCTGAGCCAACTGCTGCTGCAGCCTCCGCTGCTCTTTATCCTTCTGAGTGTCAGCAAACTTCACCACCATGGGGGAAGAACATCCCTAAAGAGAGGATAAGAGAGAGAGAGAGAAAGAATGAGAGAGAGAGAGAACAGTAGAGCATAAATTAAGAGAAAGAGGGGTAGCATGAATAAAAGGGACAGGGGCGAATATGCAGAGGGATTGAAGACAGTAAAAGGAACATGAAAGGGAGAAGCCAACATGATGAGTGGTATGGGAGGTTAAAAGAGATAAGGGAAGAGAAAGAGGGAGAGAGGGAGTATGAATACAGCAGAGAAGAGAAAGTAAGGATAGAAAAAAAACAGGATGAGTAGATAAATAAGACACTGAGAGAAGGGGGGGCAAGTACAATCAAGCATTTACCAGAAGCAGAAGTAGTGCTTGGTGTATAGAGAGCGCGCTGAGATGGTGATATTATTTCCCCAGAAAGCGATTTCCTGCTTTATAAAGCTATTTCATCATGTGTTTGGGAGACACACACACACACACACACAGTCTACACTGCACTCCAAAGACCCACTGAATCTCCGCTAATCTCTCTCTCTCTTTCTCTCTCACTCTCTCTCATATTTCCCTCTAATGTCTCTCACACACACTCACACCCCAGAGGGGCATTCAATATAGCCTAAAGCCCTAAGGCTCTGCATAGAGAGCACATAATGAGAATGCACGTGTGTGCATATGTGTGTGTGTGTGTGTGTGTGTGCTCATGCATATAAAGGCTTTGTTCGAAATCTGCATTAGTACATGGTCTCTCTCATGGACATACATAGAAACTGTGGTGTGTGTTTAAGTTGTCAGACATGATTTGAGAACAGAGAAACTTGCGTAACAGAAACTCCATGTTTTATTATCAAAGCTTTCCACAGGCTGTGCCTAACTCTGACATACATATCGCATATGTAGAGAGAGAGAGAGAGGGAGAGAGAGAGAGAGAGAGAGAGAGAAAGAGAGAGAGAGAGAGAGAGAGAAAGAGAGAGAGAGAGAGAGAGAGAGGGAACAAAAATGTCTATAAAGCTAACTTAAAATTTGCCAGTGCTGAGGAAATAATCAGATCAGTGTGAATTCAATTGATATTTCATGACTCACTGAATTGTTTCCTAAAGATCCTTAATCAGATACAATCAAACTGTTGTGAGGTCACATGCCTATTTTCTCCAAACAGCCTAATCATCCTCAATAATCCTCATTTTATTTCGTCCCCATTTCCTCCTTGTCTCCTTTTCCTCATCTCACCAAAAAAATGAAACACGCAAACAAAACAAAACAAAAATGAAACTCAGAATTATGGTCAAATTAAAGCTTTAATGATGTGTTATAGCCTTAAAAACAGTGTGGAACCTGAATGGCAGCAAATATCAAATATAAACCAATCAGCTATTACTTCTAGTATATTTCCACGTATTCCTTCAGCCTTTAAATGTACACTCAACAATAGAGTTTGGAATTCAAATTATGTTCCTTCTGTGTGTGTGTATGTGTCTGTGTGTGTGTGTGTGTGTGTGTGTGTGTGTTATAGAAAAGGCGCATATAAGAGAATGTTTAAGAGGTTATTGGCTTGTATGTGTGGGTGTGTGTGTGACGTTACACTGCTTGTTCCATTTGGAAAAGTGATTTTCTTTTTTTTTCCCTCTTAAATGGAGGGATAGATACCAAATAAAAAAAAAGAGATTGCGCTGGAGGTGTCAGTCAAGTGATGCCAACTCAGGGCATGCATCTCATGAGACCTAAAAAATCTCATTACTCCCTCTCTCTCTCTCTCCATCGCATTCACACACACACACACACACACCCAGAACTCGTTTCAGCTGCTCGTTCTATTGTTTTTCTTGTTTGTCTCAAAATTCTTGCAAAAATAAGTGTGAGATATTTTAGGAACAAGTCAAATTTAGGCAGAATTATTATAATTTAAGCATGATGCAGAGCTAAACGATTCCTGCAGACACACACACACACACATGCAGCTTAAATAGGACAGACTGGGTGAGCTTCTTGTGAATTAGAGTAGAAAATGTGGATGAGGATGGATTGTTGATTTAATAGGACACACACACAGAAACGAAACAGAAAAACAACATTGTAAAATCACACACGTTACTACATACGTGCACAAAGAAAGTATACAAAATTGAGAGACATTGGAGATTTAACAGAAACACACATCTGGGGAAACACAGCAGCCCAAAATAGGCCTGAATGAGTAAATTAACCAAACACGGCCCGTCCTGCGAGTGTGTTCGCCTCTCACATCCGTTTTCATTAAGTTACGACATTCAGAAAGGCCACAGATACTTCTGTACAAAACACTCTCACTGAAAACAAACAACAACCGCGAATAATTTTGCTGGACTCGATTACAGGCGGTAATTATCATACACACACACACACACACACACACACACGATAATGGACATTGGTTTCCACAAACAGGTTAAGAAATGAAGAGCCGCCTATTATTTGTCTAGGCAAGTGCCTACCTCACATGTAAACATGTGTGTATGTATGTGAATGTACCACATTGTTTTTATCTGGGTTGAGTACCAAATGCATTTTCCTCAGAATTCAGACCCAACTAGCAAAATGTATTCATGCTTTTATCAGACTGCGGAGATCTGGGTCTTTTCTAGGCAGATTTTTTACACCGACAAATGTAAACTTAAAATACTTTTTAATGCATGGCAAGAAACTTATATTGTAAGTAGAGTTTAGATCAGGTCCAAAAAATGAGACCCGACCCAACCCGAGCCCATGCACCTCGTCCCCGAGCCTGGCCCGGCACCTTAACTGTTTTAATTTAAACCCGACAATTTTTTTAAATACGTGTGATGATTAAAAAAATCAAATACTTGATCACGGCCCGACCCGAACCGACCCGGCCCGAGGACAGCGGCAGGAAATATCGGAGCGGCTCGGGCCGTGTCGGGTTCGGGCAGAGAATCTAAACTCTAATTGTAAGACAATACACAAGATTTTATAGGAATTCTAATGTAAAATACACTATGTTCAAAAGTGTGTGAACCCCCATTCGTGCAACATTTCTTCTTGTATTAAGAGGGAGTTTATTTCCTCCTTTTCATAGGTAACACACTCAATTCGTCTGGGAAACATTCTGTATTTGGCCACATTCAGACATCAGAGCTTTAACTGGGTAAGGTACTAGTGTTAGATTATAAATTTTGGAGCACAAACGCCACTTTGAATAAATAATATATTAAACTGCCCCATTCCCGGAAGAAATGTCCAACTGTGCATGTTAATTAATTATTTATATATGTGCTCCACATATTTTTATTACTAACTTCCAGCCTTTACTTTTCTCCTTAATGTATTGGAACTATGTTGCATAGCCCCACCGACCATATTTCACTTCCTGTTGTACTTATACAACTGTGTATGTGGCAAACAAAGAATCTTGAATCTTAAAAAAGATGAAATGTCAAGATGGTTTTGGAAATGTGGTATATTCTTCAGAGCTGATTTAAAATTCAATTCCACCAATTCAACAATGTAAGCCCCTAGCAACTAAATTAAAAGTCCAGTTATTTAAATGTCAGTGCGTATACAATATAACCTAACCACTGAGACACACCCGTATGCTTATATTAGGGATGCACCGATACCACTTTTTTTGAAAACGAGTACGAGTACGAGTACTTGCATTTTAGTACTCGCCGATACC